>JAOTOM010002945.1:0-22500 GCA_034440615.1 Ashinkailepas kermadecensis
GTCAATTGCCGAAAAGTGATTGGTGATACCTTAGTTCCTCGGTTTATTTCGATTTTCCTGTACACCCTTCATTTCGGTTCAAGTTGCGGGAGTTGAAGTCACTATGATTGCACATCCTGGTGAGTCAGAAGGAGGGTCCGGATCTCCCTGGTGTGGCGCCTTGCTATTGTTAATATGTTGTCATTTTCCCGATTCGATCTTGAATATATTTCCTGAAATTAAGCACTGCCCCCCACCCCCCCCTGGCTCGGTGGAGATCTCCAACCTTGAACGTCACTATGCGTCACTGACACACGAAACCACAGTGAGCTAGAGTTGATGTGTCACATGTATAGTTGAGGGTGTGAGCATGTACTGGAAGATTCAAGAATTGCGTTGCGCTTTTTCGAGTTATATTAAGACAATTATCCAAGGGAAGATTCTGCCCTCCCCTTCCCTCCGAGTGGGGCAAGGATGAAAGAACGAAAATAAAATTTTGAAGTTATAAACCCGAGAATCGAGAGAGAGGTCACACACGTCCGTACTACGTGCATTAAAAACATGTCTACATTCAATCTCTAACAAATGTACATATTATCACAAGCAGTGCCATTGCTGGGCGCACCTGAAGCTACCACCCTGTCCGCTACCCTTACGTGGCACGGCCAGCCGTCCACGAATGTTGGCACAGGTGCCATCCGTCCACGAATGGTGGCACAGGTGCCATCGGTCCACGAATGTTGGCACAGGTGCCAGCCGTCCGCGAATGTTGGCACAGGTGCCATCGGTCCACGAATGTTGGCACAGGTGCCATCAGTCCACGAATGTTGGCACAGGTGCCATTGGTCCACGAATGGTGGCACAGGTGCCATCGGTCCGCGAATGTTGGCACAGGTGCCAGCCGTCCGCGAATGTTGGCACAGGTGCCATCCGTCCACCCTGAGTGAGCCACCTGGGGCCGTCTGGGCTCCACGCGCCCGGCAGCTCCGTCAGTAGCACTGATCACGGTGCTGGCGTCACTGATCACGGTGCTGGCGTCACTGAAACGGTGCTGGCGTCACTGATCACGGTGCTGACGTCACAGACCACGGCGCTGATGTCACTGCGTCACTGATCACGGCGCGGGCGTCACTGACCACGGTGCTGATGTCACTGCGTCACTGATCACGTCAGGCGACCGACACCGACCACGGCACGCCTCACACCGCGGCGACGACACGTGTGCCGAGCTTCTCCTGCCCAGCCAGCGTGTCCGCACGGTGCGCGCTTCCTGTCCGAAAATGGTGCGTGATATCGCTCCAGAACTCCCCTGGGTGCGTCTCAGAGCTGGGCTGGGCCTTCGCACCGGGCTTCATCTCCACCAGGCCGGCAGGGTACCGACACCGATGACTAGCACCTCGACCATCGCACACCGACATACCGACCCCAGCTGACCTCTGATGACCTCTCCTGATCTCAGACCTCAGCCGGCCCGGTTGACCTGAGCTGACTCGGTTGACCTCAGCTGACCTTGAGCGTGTCACCGCTTGTCGATTCTGTGAAGGTAACATTGTAAAGACACGCATGTGGAAGCTGAAGCATGTATGAAGAGATGTTAAAAGTTTCCACACCCGAACGCTAATGTTTATAAGCTACTTCGGTTTGCAAGCTACTTCTGCTTTCTCATAATCCTTGCCATGCTCACCCTTGACAAATGAGCAAAAGACATACCCCAGCTCAACTTCAAGTCAAGAAGGTATGACATAAGTTTCGGAATGGACAGCAACACTCAGAAGCGCACACACAAAGTGCATGGAAGCATGCGCGGACCAACAAACATGTAAAATACTGATGTTAATCAATCAGCGTCAGCTGGCATAATTTGTGTAGTTGCAATGCATCGTGGGTGTAGGTGCTTTGCGTGATGCCGTGGCAAGGGGAGATGAAAACATTAGACGTTGTTAAGCTGAATTTGTTCACAAATCGAGTATCCTATTCGCTGTTGGTTTTTCAGATAAACTCAAAAGGAGCACATCAAAATGTGTCCGCTGGCTCCCTCATAAGAGATGCTGACAACGGCTGTCTATTCAGGGACGAATGAGGATTGAGAGCTAGACTTTGAAGGTTGGGTATGGAAGGAGGCCAGCTATAGTATTGCACAGGAGACCTGTGGAAGGAGACCAGCTGCACACATTGCAGTATGTAATACTCGTAGCGACATCCTGCCTGAGCGATAAACCAAAACAAAACAGGATTGATTGTCAGTCGTGGTTGCACCTCCACCCATAAACAGTGGGGCCACCCGAATATGCTCTCTACTCTCTCTAGTACTCTCTCTCTCTCTCTCTCTCTCTCTCTCTCTCTCTCTCTCTCTCTCTCTCTCTCTCTCTCTCTCTCTCTCTCTCTCTCTCTCTCTCTCTCTCTCTCTCTCTCTCTCTCTCTCTCTCTCTCTCTCTCTCTCTCTCTCTCTCTCTCTCTCTCTCTCTCTCTATCTCTCTATATCTCTCTCTCTCTCTCTCTCTCTCTATCTCTCTCTATCTCTCTCTATCTCTCTCTCTCTCTCTCTTACTCTCTCTCTCTCTCTCTCTCTCTCTCTCTCTCTCTCTCTCTCTCTCTCTCTCTCTCTCTCTCTCTCTCTCTCTCTCTCTCTCTCTCTCTCTCTCTCTCTCTCTCTCTCTCTCTCTCTCTCTCTCTCTCTCTCTCTCTCTCTCTCTATCTCTCTCTCTCTCTCTCTCTCTCTCTCTCTCTCTCTCTCTCTCTCTCTCTCTCTCTCTCTCTCTCTCTCTCTCTCTCTCTCTCTCTCTATCTCTATCTCTCTCTCTCTCTCTCTCTCTCTCTCTCTCTCTCTCTCTCTCTCTCTCTCTCTCTCTCTCTCTCTCTCTCTCTCTCTCTCTCTCTCTCTCTCTCTCTCTCTCTCTCTCTCTCTCTCTCTCTCTCTCTCTCTCTCTCTCTCTCTACTTCCTAGCTTACTCCTAGCACTCTCCACGCACTGCAGCAGATCAGTCACAACTCTGCTACTCACTTGTCGATCAACAGCTGCCGGAGCATAGCTGGCGCCCTCTGTCAGGTGTCAGGTGTCACCGGTCTGGCCAGGTCAGCGAGGTCAGCGAGGTCGGAGACGGGTGCAGTCAGGTCAGTCGCCGCGCGGGCATCCATGTTTGGAGCGGAGGCGCCCGCCTGTGTCGGTCCACGTCGTCCGCATGCTGGGTGCTATCGCAGCCGGTAGTAACTCAACACGTCGATGTCAGCGTCGAGGTTCACGAGGAGACTGGCCCAGCATTGTGCCGCTGTACAAGGTGTCACCCGCTGGCGCAACACGTGATGTGGCGAACAGCCCAGCTTAAGAATCAAGTGTTGTCTCTGGTCTAACTTTCTGTTAATGGGATGGAGCTATGGGTGAGGAGAACGAACGTGCATGTGGGGGGGGAGGTGGCCGCTACACATCAACTTTGTATAAATAGTATGTGCTTTAGCATCTTTATATTCAGACACGACTACTTTGCTCCCTTTGCCGCAGCATCCACTTTGTGATTTTCCCAGAGCAGTGACAAGATCGAACCTGGATAAGTGCACAATAAGACGACTGTTGTTTACGCTATCATTTTGTACTCGAATGTTCGCTGCCACAGACATCTTCCGATGCAATTTTGAAAAGTAAGCCTTCATCAAAGCGGAATTAGATGATCCACATCCTTGAGCACAAAGGAGCATGACACCGCATGGTGCTTGCCTGCGGTGATCTGAGTAGCAACCTTGCTGACCATTTCAGTGATACTTTCTACATTGGACAGCATAAATGTGTGACATGTGTGACATAAATGTGTCACGTGGTGGTCTGACGTCACAAGGTGCAACAGCAGCTTGCTGACACTGCGAGCTACAGGGTGCGCAGGTCACGTGGTGACCTGATGTCACAAGGTGCAGCCGGACGTGGAGTTCGAGAATACTGGAAGGGCGGCGGGCGGACGCCGGGCTAAGAACTGGGATAGGAACTGATAAAGACATTATTAAAACAAAACAGCTGACTCTCAGTGGAGAAATTAGAACATATGTACCAGGACACGGGAGCCGGGAGGGGGGCGGGGAGGGAGCGGCCCCCCCCCCCGGAATATACGTACCAGGACACGGGAGCCGCGGGGGGCAGGAGGAGCGGCCGCCCCTCCCCAATTAGAACATATGTACCAGGACACGGGAGCCGCGGGGGGGCAGGAGGAGCGGCCGCCCCTCCCCAATTAGAACATACGTACCAGGACACGGGAGCCGCGGGGGGCAGGAGGAGCGGCCGCCCCTCCCCAATTAGAACATATGTACCAGGACACGGGAGCCGGGGGGGCAGGAGGAGCGGCCGCCCCTCCCCAATTAGAACATATGTACCAGGACACGGGAGCCGCGGGGGAGGCAGGAGGAGCGGCCGCCCCTCCCCAATTAGAACATATGTACCAGGACACGGGAGCCGCGGGGGGCGGGGAGGCAGGAGGAGCAGCCGCCCCTCCCCATTAGAACATATGTACCAGGACACGGGAGCCGCGGGGGGCAGGAGGGCGGCCGCCCCTCCCCATTAGAACATATGTACCAGGACACGGGAGCCGCGGGGGGCAGGAGGAGCGGCCGCCCCTCCCCATTAGGAACATATGTACAAGGACACGGGAGCCGCGGGGGAGGCAGAGGAGCAGCCGCCCCTCCCCATTAGAACATATGTACCAGGACACGGGAGCCGCGGGGGGCAGGAGGAGCGGCCACCCCTCCCCAATTGAACATATGTACAAGGACACGGGAGCCGCGGGGGGAGGCAGGAGGAGCAGCCGCCCCTCCCCAATTAGAACATATGTACCAGGACACGGGAGCCGCGGGGGGGCAGGAGGAGCGGCCACCCCTCCCAAATTAGAACATATGTACCAGGACACGGGAGCCGCGGGGGGGGGGAGGCAGGAGGAGCAGCCGCCCCTCCCCTAGAACATATGTACCAGGACACGGGAGCCGCGGGGGGGGGGAGAGGCAGGAGGAGCAGCCACCCCTCCCCAATTAGAACATATGTACCAGGACACGGGAGCCGCAGGGGGGAGGCAGGAGGAGCAGCCGCCCCCCCCCAATTAGAACATATGTACCAGGACACGGGAGCCGCGGGGGGGGGCAGGAGGAGCAGCCACCCCCTCCCCAATTAGAACATATGTACCAGGACACGGGAGCCGCGGGGGGGGGGGGCAGGAGGAGCAGCCGCCCCTCCCCAATTCTGAAGCTGGGGGAATCTCCCTTCCCTATCCCACCCCCAGACTTTGCTCGACACTTTATATATGTTATATTCAAGCGCAAATGTGTGGCATTATTTCACGATAGATTGTTCAGGATGCCCGAAGTACTCCTAAGCGAAAATAAAGACAAAGTCTGTTTTTTCCAGAAAACAAAAAGTATCGGAATTGTACCTTGGCTGCAATATGGGAGCTATTTGAAGCAATTTTTTTGCCGCGGCGTCTTTGGCGTGAAGCAATATGTATCACTTGGTCGTCAATTGACGTCATTCAGAACTTCATAGCTTTCCTCGCTGAAGTGATTGGTTCAGGCTGCAACTTTTAGTAATCATGACGTCAGAATTTGCGAATAGGTAGCGAGTATATACGAGGCAAATGGTAGATAGTATTGTTAATCCTGCCTTCCCTCCGCCACACACCTCAACAAATTTTCCCTCCCCCAGTTCAATTAGCTTCCCGCGTCAATGTGCTTGAACTTATCATATGCACAGGAGTCGATTCTCTCGGGCTTCACCATCGTTCGTACTGTGTTGTGCGCATCATGTATATCTCCTCAATTTGCATCATTAATAGGTGATCATGTTTAATGCTGCATATTTGTTCCATAAGTGAGCAGCATAACACTGCTTGGAATTATTGCGATGTACGGGCAGCTAAATGTAAAATGTCATTCAAAACGAATTTGTTGCTTCAAACACTTATTACGCACCGCAGGCATTTCATCCTAACTTCACAGTCATGGAAATACTGCTAGATCGGTTGGCCATGCGACATGAAATAAAACAGACACCATTAATTCGCAGTTTGCATGGACACAAAATGGATGCCGCTGGATAACTCCAGCCTGTCAAACCATCGGGTGTCACTGCCATGCGATCGTAATCCTCTAGAGGACAGGATGGCAGGCCCTCAGCGTTTGAACACGAACAAAGTCATCGCTCTTCCCATCTGTCTCGGAAGAGGCATTTACCTGTCGAGTTCGAGGGATCATCGACGCTTTCAAGCATGCCAAGAACGATACAGGTCATCTCCCATGCTTAGCAGAAGTGGATGTGGACGCCAAAGCATCGCTCCTTCGCCCGTGAGCGCTGCCGAGGGTCAGCTGATCGATAGCCTCAGGGTGTTGTCAGGAAATCGATGCCATTCTGTGGTGCTGACGCCAGCGACCGTGAGTGCCACCAAGGGTCAGCCGATCGATAGCTTCAGGGAGCTCATTGTGTGGTTCTGACGCTAGCGACAGTGAGTGCCGCCAAGGGTCAGCCGATCGATAGCTTCAGGGAGCTCATTGTGTGGTTCTGACGCTAGCGACAGTGAGTGCCGCCAAGGGTCAGCCGATCGATAGCTTCAGGGAGCTCATTGTCTGGTTCTGACGCTAGCGACAGTGAGTGCCGCCAAGGGTCAGCTGATCGACAGCCTCAAGGAGCTCATTGTGTGGTTCTGACGCTCGGGAGCGGACGCGTCAAACCGCGCGAAGCACAGACGTTTGATCGGTCCGTACAATGCCATGCATGCCGGGAGAACGCCAGCCGGCTCAATTGTGTCGGCATAACGACCGGCGGTCCATCCGTCTTCCTGTGACGAACAACAATTGCTCAGGCCATCGCCGCCCGCACGCGTTCAGGCACGCCGACCGACAGCAGCGCGTGCCGTGCGGGCCTCGCCTCGCTCTTCAGTCACACACTGTGACAGGCACGGTCCAAATGAGGACGGCGAGCGTCTGTGAACGCTGAATGATGTCCGTTGGGCACGCGCGGCGGCCGATACTTGGCTGCAGCAGATGACCTCTTGACGCCACGCTCGCCACGTCGGCGCCGTCAGGAGCTGGTGAGGCGCGCACCAGCTTGCTCTCATCGAGCTTTTTTAAAAATGCGCCGTGCTCGTCTTTGCTGTCGCGTGGAATGTCCAGCATGGAGTATCTCACCGAGCACGATGTATCTCAAACACGACGTCTCTCAAGGTGACAATTGACATACGTTACCTCACAAAGCAGCTGCTGCTAAAATAAATACAGATACGCAAACACACGTTGTCCTGCTGGCACGCTGGCCGCCCTCGACACACTCTGCAATTGTCCGACAGTAGACGTGGATAATTGTGGAGAAATCCATGACCTAACCGGTAAATATGCACGTAATAAACCACAGCACGGGTGTTGGCTCCAGACACCGGCCATTGCCCATCAACTCCCGTATACCGGGGCGGTGAAACGCGGAAATGCATCACCCGACGGCACGCCCAACGACCACGACACGAGGCAGTTTGCATGATCAGGATAACTTTGCGAGGTCAGCAACTGAGTTGGCCGTGGTGAATCCAAGGCTCCTGCCGTCTCTCTTCGGGATGGGCATGCTGTCCACATGGGAACCGCCCCGCCACCCAGTCCTGCGGTGTTCTGATCGCCACCGCACATCAGTTCAGCCGCGGCACAGCTACTGCCATCCATCTTGTCGCACTGTCCCGCACACCCGTCACAGTTGGCGCCGCCACTGAGTTCGCTCTGTCGCCACATCAGTTCAGCCGCGGCACGCTCATCCATCTTGTCGCACTGTCCCTTCAAACCCCTCACAGTTGGGGGCCCTTTTTTTTTTGTCAGCGACACAGCTACTGCCATCCATCTTGTCGCACTGTCCCGCACACCCGTCACAGTTGGCGCCGCCACTGAGTTCGCTCTGTCGCCACATCCGTTCCAGGAGTTCGGCCACAATCACCACTGTCAGTCGCGTGAATCACATCATCACCGTGAGCCACATCACAATCACCACTGTCAGTCCCGTCGGTCACATCACAATCACCACTATCAGTCCAGTCAGTCACATCACAATCACCACTATCAGTCCCGTCGGTCACATCACAATCACCACTATCAGTCCAGTCAGTCACATCACAGACACCACAATCAGTCCCGTCAGTCACATCACAATCACCACTATCAGTCCCGTCAGTCACATCACAATCACCACTATCAGTCCCGTCGGTCACATCACAATCACCACTATCAGTCCAGTCAGTCACATCACAATCACCACTATCAGTCCCGTCAGTCACATCACAATCACCACTATTAGTCCCGTCAGTCGCATCACAATTAATCAGTCGACCACTCCTCGCATACAGCCAGTCCCGTCAGAAATCTCCAATCATTTCTACTGAAGCCCCATCTCAAATGTCAGCCTTCTTCGTGTCCATCAGTGTTGTCACAATCGCCATGTTCAGTTCCACAACTCAACCGTACCAGAGTCACCACTATTCGTCGCGTCATTTGGTCCCGTCACTTAACCTTGTCACACAAAGGTTAACTGAAATATTTTCACACCAGTCGGTAGCGTCGCCGAGGGTAATTTCGCTGCTTCAATGATCACATTTGTCGCTTCGATCAAGATTGGCAGCTGTGGTCATCCGACTCGTCACTGAGACAGTATGCCAGCCGCATCAGTGATACGTCAGTGGTACGTTGATGGTGAGCCGGTGATAAATCGGTGGTACGTTGGTGGTACGTCGTCGGGACGCTGGTGGTGAGTCATCGGGACGTCGGTGGTGCGTCGGTGGTCCGTCGGTGGTCCGTCGGTGGTCCGTCGGTGGTGCGTCGGTGGTCCGTCGGTGGTGCGTCGGTGGTCCGTCGGCGGCACGTCGATGGTGCGCCAGTGGTGCGCTTGTCGGACGTCGGTGGCACGTCGGCGGCACGTCGCGGCACGTCGGCGGGCAGTACGTCAGACGCAACTCACAGCGGGAGGCTGCACCGGCGGGAGCAGACGCCGGGACAGCACTTCTTGATGCCGGGACAGTGGCTGTCGGCGTCGCACGCGTTGACACGTGCCGTCCCGGTGCACGGCGACCGCGCGTCGTCCAGGAACCACGGAGGCGGACAGAATCCCGGCCGGGTCGACAGCACCTCGTCTGCAGCAGCAGAGGTCAGGTCAGGTCAGGTCAGCTGTTGGTAAAGGAGGTCTGAAATGCCAGGTCAGGTCCGATCGGACTGTCTGCTGATGGCAACTCATCTATAGCGAACACGGGTCGGTTCAGGTCAAGCTATGTGGAGACAACAGATGTTCTGGAATGGAAGAAGTCAGGTACATGATTTTAGTACATGATTACTTAATACATTATTCAGATTCTCTCCGAAACCTGTTTTTAAAGCCGTCCTCTCCCTACCCAAGCTCGGAAATTGAGTGTCTTGTTGATCTGACTTTGGAAGAAAATAACTTGTCGTAGCCATGTTTCTTTTACCCTACCTACTAATGATCAATGATCACTGCTGACCACTTCTATGCACAGAAACGTATGCTTTGAGAATGGCCAGAACTTGGTGTATAGGCAGCAGTATCTAGTGTTTCATGCTGCATAATGTATTGTCGCATGATATAAGGCATATGCCTCACATTACCGCCTGCAGTATAGACGAGAACCACGAATCACTAGCGAAACAGGAATTGCTACTGTAATCGTATCTTATCGTATGTCTAATTTACTGTCGGACTTTTTATAACCACCGTCCGAAGTACAGTGGAAGCTTTTAACAGCGAGAGCGAGCGAGGATTCATTCTCGTATATTGGATGAGCTTGCCAATATGAGTAGCGCAGCCCGACCCCACAAGACCATGACGCTTCCCATGGCTTAATAACTTTGAATTGGCAGGAGCTAGCAATTTGATCCCTCCACCTGCTACAACCACTTTTGAATAGCAATTTTAGTGGGGGGGGGGCGGGGGTCCGAAGGCTGCTGTGAAGCTTGAAACATTGGGAGTTTCAATTAACAGTCAACATCAACAGTTCATGCCGCATTAATTGATACCGTTTTGGGATATAATTTTGCTTGAAGATGACCTATTCACTAAATAATTAGAGCTGAATATTTCAGAGCAGAATAATCAGAGCTGATCTCCCCTATGCGAGCCTACTCTCACAAGCAATTCACGTTCATGCTGTGGGTGTGGCTCTGCTATTCACTCAAATATGCTGAAAGCCGATGAATAGACGCATTTTGCCTAGAAATCACATGAATAATGTGGCCCGAAGCGGCGCAAAAGCCGACGTCATAATAATCAGTCAGGAATGCTGCACCTGTCTGACCTCTGGCAAGGTCAGATTGAGTCCGAATAACTTGGATCAACTCTTCCGCGATGAAGGTATGCCAGACCGAGACTTCGGCACCACATATCGACAAGGTTAGGCCAGGCTAGGTTTTTAGGCGATTTACTTCCTGCAATCCTTGCAATTCTTTATGCGAGCTCTCGTTTATCATCGCAACGAACTACTGTGTTTGGCGCCCTACTGGCGTATTCTTGATGATGCTGGTATATTATCTATGATATTTGAGCTGAAGATAACTAAGTAACAACATACTCCATATTATGCACTCACGGAACATTCAATTTCATACTTGAAGTAAAATTCGAATATTAATTCTTCAATATGAGAACATATTTGCTTCTTCGGACATGTTAAATCTACACTTTACTCTACCCGATATCTATAAACCTGGTTTCGATATCACAACAATCAACAACGAAGACATTCGCATAAGTTCAGATCATGTATTCGTGGGCGGAGACTCCGGAAGTTGGAGTTTGGGGCAGTTCTGGATTCCCTGCTTGCAGCAAATTTGGCATTATATTCATAGCGTGAGCTATGAACCTAATGCCAAATTTGCTCAAGCAGGGCATGCTCAATAATTCAAGACCTCAAATACATCGTGAATCTTACGTCCCCCAACTCACTCCATACACTGAACATCCTACCGACTGTCTTCCCCTTTAGATTGCCCCCTTTTGACCTCTGTCCCCAACATAGCACATGCCAACGATTGAATTACCAATCCATAAAACATTGGCAGAAGTAAGAGTAGTAGAGAAGTAAGTGAAAAGCGATAAATGCAGTGAGAGGAAGCTATTGAGCAATCTGAAGCATGTGTACAACGATGGCAAGCAGAATAGATATTGTAGGAACAATAGTCAACAGAAGAGATGGTCTGGAAAACCAAAATATAATTATATATGACATGAGGTATAAGATGCCGTGTCGCAAAACATCAGGAAGAAATAGAAAGCAAAGTGGTAAGATAATTAACGATCCAAAACAGTACGCCGAGAGTAAAATGGAACCGGAAACGGGAATGAGTTGAAATGTATTGAAAGATTGGAAGAAAGGGAGACAGAGAGAGTGATTAAAAGAGAGAAAGAGAGTGAGGGGAGGGAGATGGAGAGAAGGAGAGGGAGAAGAAGAGGAAGAGGAATAGGGAGAGGGAGATGGAGATGGAGATGGAGAGGGAGAGGAAGATGGAGATGGATATGGAGATGGATATGGAGATGGAGATGGAGATGGAGATGGAGATGGAGATGGAGATGGAGATGGAGATGGAGATGGAGATGATGGAGATGGAGAGTAGAAAAAGAGAGAAAGACCGAGAGAGAGAGAGAGAGAGAGAGAGAGAGAGAAAAAAAAAAAAAAAAAAAAAAAGAGAGAGAGAGGGAGAGAGAGAGAGAGAGAGAGAGAGAGAGAGAGAGAGAGAGAGAAAGAGAGAGAGAGAGAGAGAGAGATATATATATATATATATATAGAGAGAGAGAGAGCGTGAGCGTGAGCGTGAGTGGCGCGCACCTGGCAGCACACAGGAGAAGACACAGCCGTTGTGGCAGCACTTGAGGCCGGCCGGGCAGTGGTGGTCGTTGGCGCGGTAGCACTTGGGTCGTCCGTCGCGCCAACAGCGGCGCGCCACGTGCCAGCCGATGGCCGGACACGTGCCGGGCCGGCCGGCCGGCTGACACGTCAGGCCGCAGCCGGACGGGCAGCACTTGCGCGAGCCGCGACACTGGCCGTCGCGCAGACACAGGCTGCGCGGCGGCGACAGACAGCGCAGCCGCTCCAGCGGCGCGTGCGGGCAGCCGCCCGGCTTGGCGGCCGGCTCTGCGACGGCCGCACCACGTCCGGGTCACGGCGGGGTCACGGCGGTCATGGTGCGGTCATGGTGCGATCAAGGCCGTCGCAGAGCCGCCCGGATGGGCGGGCGACTCTGTGTCGACTGCACCGCATCCGCTGTGACCACTCCGGGGTCACGACAGGGTCACGGCCGTCACGGCATGGTCACGGCCGTCATGGCAGGGTCACGGCGGTCACGATAGAGTCATGGTCGGTGATGGTGGCAACGGTCGAGAAGCAGAAGATCACATCTGAGTCACCGACACGGCTCATCCAGCTAACATCCAGGTTAGGGTTAGGTGATGGCAGATTAGGTGACTCAGATCCGAATTGGGTTTAAGTCATGCCCAGGTGACGTTGGGTCACCCGATGGTTACTGCTGGATCACTACAAGGCTACAGTTAGGTCACGATTGTCAAATCAAGCCTTTGCCACAGCCAGCCTCAGCACAAGGTGAACTCAGGACATATAAAGCACCAAATGCTAAACACAGATCAGAAGTCGTTTCGCTGCAAAAGGCATGCCGACATATAGAAGCACGGTGAAAGCCAAATCACCGGATGGCACTCAAGAAGAAGTACACAAACTGTGACAGAAATACCAAGAGGTTGAGAATCACCCTATCATTCTTTGGTAGCCATTTGTTCTTCCATAGATGGCGTATCAGTCTGAGTGTAATCAATTATTTTCAACGAGAAACAAATACATAAAATGACATGACTAAGCGCTTTCAATGAACGTATTTAACTTCAGACCAAGACGGCATTCGTCAACATGTCGCTGATCGTCCGGTGCTGGCTAATCGATTGATAAGCGACATGGACGAAGAGAAGCAAGCCAAGATGCGGTAAGAAGACAGTCATGGCGGTTCACATCCAAGAACAAATCCTCAAGTAAGATTGACCCAGAGTTGCATGCTTTTGGCAGACCTTCTGATGCATTGGATGTTGCAAACCCATGTATCCTGTTGCCTAGATTGGGCCACCTCAGCTGCTGCTGAGCCGCAGCAGTCTCGCGAGACAGCTGCAGTCTCGCGAGTACGTGACACATGTCGTGGGGCGTCAGCCATGAACGTAAAAATAATCGACAGACATCAGTACCGAAGCGAAAAAAGACACTAAAGCATTGGGAGTAACTACCAACACCCACACAGCAGTGCTTGGGTACAGAGCCAGGGAATCGGGCAAGGAATGTCGATCCTCCAGCTGGTTTGCAATACCTTGTGAACAAACAGCGCCGAGGTGCTGCCCACTAGCCCACAAACGACCTGCAGCAATTCGTCCACATCAGCGGAAGGGATCACCGGATCGAGATGCGACAGGGGGAGGACAAACTTCAGCCGGCATCACAGCGCCTGCTCAGCAGACGTCTGCCGGTATGTGTGTTACGACCCACCGTCCGGACCATATTAGCTGTGTCACGTGATGGCGCTCAGGTGCAGCCACGTGCACAAATCGGCCGTCGTCTCAGCATTCGCTTAACGTTAACCATCCCCATTAACCTACATGTGTGCACCGCGCAATGCCCGGTTTGTGCCGAGCAGAGACCGACATCGTTCGGAGGACCCCAGCAGACCCGCACTGTCCGGACTGTCCGGACTACATGTCTGCACCCGCACTGTCCGGACGAGTATTTCCGCCGGAGCCGGGCGGCACCGTCTGTGCGTACCGGGGCCGCTGTCAGCGGCGGCGGCCGGCGACACCGGAAGTGGCCGGCGGCCACCTGGCGGCGTGACGTGCTGTGACGTCACGGCTGGGTCGCGACCGGCCAGCGGCGGCGGTCCCTGCGGACGCGTCGCGCTCAGCGTCGGGTCGCCGAGCTCGGCTGGATGACGCGCTGCTCCGGCAGGTCAGGGGCCTACGCGGCAGCAACTGCCGGGCGCCTTCGAGGCCGTCGTAAAAAGTCGCCGTCGTAAAAACGGCGCGCTTCGATACCGCGCGCAAAAGCGGACGGGTTCAGCCGGCAAAAATGCGTTCATTTATAATGCGGAATAGTTGGATTCGCCACAGGTGCCCAGCGGCCTGGTCGTTTTTCTCTCCCTTCATTAAACACCTGGTCTGATTGGTTATCTGACCGACCGACGCTGGGTAACTTCGCTTTGGTTCTCTTCATCTCATCCTCGTTCCATCCTCACCCCCCTCGTTTTCTAATCCAGATTTACTCGTTTCAGTGGTTACGTTCAGAATGGTTCATCTCGTGTCCCACCCTCCTATCCCATCGACTTAACACATGACCTCGTATTTTCAGCCTGTTCTCAGGCGCCCATATCGACTTGCATAGCAAACACGTCGCGGGCAGAAGCTGGAAGAATTTGCCACAGTTCTTTTCGAAGGGCATCAATCGTGGCGCGTCCATACAGAAGGAGGTCATCCCAGCGCTCTCTGGAGTCACCGAAGCTCACACACTATCTGATAATTTATACTTACGTGAGTCCGGTTGTACAGTGAACTAATTATAGCCACAAAAATAGTTCCGGCTCAAAGCTATTACCGCTGCCTTCTCACAGCGTCTCTTGTGCATACTGCAAGCCACAATCTGTTTATCATTATAATTTAATTTAGTGTCCGTGATTGTCTACCATTTGCTATGTCCATCGCTTGTTACCGGCCTGACACAGCCAGATCAATTTACGAACAGCTGACTTCGGCTTTATTGTGGTGAGTTCTTCGTGTGAAGACAAGGCACGCCTCTGTTTGTACCTTTCAAACTGAGCTGTGAAAAGTCTTAATGACAGCGAAATGCAGGCGTCCCTCACCCACGCACCACCGAGACAAAGCTCCCCACGGATCGGGTCGGGTGCCGACGGGTTGAGGTGTGGTGGGGACGGGGTGTCGAGGAACGGGTTGGCGGAGGAGCAGTGAAGCGGTCAGGCGGTCACCGGCCGTGGCCGTGGGCGCCGTGGCCAGGTCCCCTCACTCACCGTCAGCGACGACGGCCGCCGCCACCAGGCCGTCCACCTCCGTCACTGCCGACAACGCAGCCGGTCAGCGCACGTTGGTGACGTCACCGTCCACATGCAGGTCAGCCGCCGCCCGCTGGTGACGTCACTGGCCACGTACAGGTCAGCGGCGGTCGGCCGGGCGACACGGTGCATGCAATTATGACAGACGGCGCACCAGCACGGCTCTCACCTCACGCACAGTCCTGCCACCGCACAGACGCGTCTTCATCCTGCCACCGATCCTGGGAGTGGCCAATCAAGCAGTCATTCTTGCTAAATGTTACCATTCGTGTGACTTGTATATTCCTGCTAAATCTAATTACACAACGCTGCAAACCCACGCTCTTTTTCCATTCCGAGGCTGATTTTCCTTCGCCAGTCACCGTCAGAACCAGTCGAACTCATCCGACACACACATTCACCTGGAGGTGTATGGTCCGTCCCACACATATACCTGAAGGTGTATGGTCCGTCTCGCACATATACCTGGAGGTGTATGGTCCGACCCACACATACACCTGGAGGTGTATGGTCCGACCCACACATACACCTGGAGGTGTATGGTCCGACCCACACATACACCTGGAGGTGTATGGTCCGCCTCGCACATATACCTGGAGGTGTATGGTCCATCCCACACACATAACTGGAGGTGTATGCCTGAGATCTGAAAAGCTGAACTGATCACTCAAGTAAGAAGCTTGTTCCACACTGGTGCATTAATCCTTGCAAGGAGCACCCTAGTCATTTAGCATGTGACCTTACCAGCACAATGAAGGTGCTAGCGAAACCACTTGGCAGGAATTTGTTATTTAGATGAATGTATGCCTTGCTCATTTACTTGGCACAGCTTCGGATATAATTAATTAACTATGCCGGTGTACTTGTGCAGGCCGTGTAATGCTCACTCACAACACGTCTGTCATCATTAAACGAACCTTTGCATTGTAAAGTAACTTGATGCATGCCGTGCCACTAGCGTGCGCATGGTTTATTAAGCCATGGGTGGTAGATTTGGTTTACAGTGTGGTCCGTCCCACACATATACCTGGAGACTGGCCGTACCCGGGCCAGATCGGTCAGTTACATGGCAAAGTGAACTAAGACAAGTCCTGCCACCCAGCTTATTAACCCTCGCCGGGTCGGGGGGGCTCTCGAGACCCCCCCCCCCCCTCCTTCCGTCAGGTGTGTCTGGCCTAGCGGCCGAATACGTAAACGCAGAAGCACCAAATTGTTGGCGGCTTCTCATACGTCTGTGTTGCATATTTAGTAAAAATTTCAAGTCAGAGACCTCAATGGCCTGGGCTGGATCTGATCGTAATGTTGCGAAACCTGCAAAGTGCCGCCTTTCGGAGTGGTTGCAACATTCCTACACCAAACTCAGACCATGGTGTTCATTCACCAAGACAAACTTGTTCTTTCAAAATTTTCCACAAGGTCAAGATTACTGGCATGAAATCAAATTAATTTCCGTGATTTTGCCACATTGAGTGGGCAAAATTCAATTCAGAGAAGTAGTTCATGCTGAAAATGATACCGAGCATGCAATAGTCATTCAAGTAAAATATGTGTAAAGGGTCAATGATATCAGGTCAGCTAAAATGTCATGCATATTCTACACAGTGCCATCATATACAGAATGTTGTCGATTCTCGTGAAGGCATATCTGAATTCGGTTTCAGTGTCCTCTAATTCTTGTGATATGACATTGGATGTTCAACATATTATATAGGATGAACTGACCTCGTGTTGTCCGACCTTATTTGGCATGATTACATACTTCAGTGAAATTACTTTCCAGTCAGTGTAGACTTCGGAGAACGCTTAAGTGATCGTGTTAACAATCCATGCATTGTCCCAACGTGACCCAAGGTCAAGGCACGAGGTCAGAAGCTGGACAGCTTGCGATGAAGATGTTTCATTATCATATCAACCATGACAGCATCACATAAATATATATGTATATATATATATATATATATATATATATATATATATATATATATATATATATATATATATATTCATACTTTCCAAATCATTCCATACGATAAAGGTCATGTCCTTTGATTAACCTATTATGGCCATTTATATGAAGCTCAGCATGGCCGAAAATGAAGAGATGATCTGTGATATGAGCTCATGACTATATTGGCTTGTCAATGACATTTCCTACGTCTCTAACATGCATAATTTGGAAGCTGGTTTTTAAGCCTGATTCTGACCTGCACTGACTTATCCTGTCTTGACCCTTTTTTACTATAATCAATATAGATATATATGATTACTTCTACTATCTACTTCAACTATCTTTTTTCCTATGAGATCAATATATTTGTATTCATCTATGTTAAGTCTTGAAAGTCAAAGCCAAGATAAAATAAGCTCTGTCTTTTTAAAACGTTTCCAGTGATTTAAGTCGAGGTCCGTACTTTGGTCTAATATGACCTCTGGTGAACTATTATGGCCATTTATATCATTTATATACATATCTTATTCATTTATACTCTATCGGCCAAACTGCAAATTTAAGGCATGCTGCTGATTCTCCATGAACGTAACTTTCTAGTGGTGTTTTGCATTTTACCCTAGCCTACGTAAATAGGAAGTTAGTGGGAGGGAGGGGGGAGCTTTCAAGAACCCCGTATGGTCCGGCGAAGGTGGATTTGCTGGTTGGTCGGCTCAACGAAGGTTAAATATCGTGAGGTGCATTTCAGCGCAACGAAATCATTGCTCACGAGTGAGGACTAAGCCTGAGCTGGTCTACCTCCCGTATATATGCGATAAAAAAATCATGAACGACGCGGTTCGGCTCGACTCGCGAAGGCAGTCGCACTTTTTTAGGATGTAACAGCCGTTTGTTGCAGCGCTTCGCGTCCCAAGTCATTCACTCTGAATTACAGCTCCTTTTTCAAGTTTGGTTGTTAGCAGCTTCCATCGCTGAGTTTTCTTTAGCCCTCGCAGAGCTGCGGAATTGCCCACCCCTCGCAGTATGGGAGGGGGAATTTGACACCGTACTAACTTTTGTTACAATTTAGATAGATAAATGCGATAAACAGCGTGAGGTAGTTCCGCTCCCGGACACACAGGGTTGCTTGGAGTATATTGCGGTCTCCTTTTGTTCACATTCCAAGTCAGTTCAAGCAGGCCATTGTAGAGGTGCAGTTAGTGGTCCGATCGTAGTCATAGTTTTCGACCTCTGGTCGGGAAACAAATGTCATTTCGTACTTCAATATTGATCATTTAAAAATTACAAATTTCAAGGTCACCGATCGGGTTAGGATCAAGTGCCTGACAGTATTTGATAGACTAGTGAAACTGACAATATTCAAAAGAGGTTGCGCTCAGGAAAACATTGCAAATGTTGACAATGAAAAGTAGCGTTTGCCCTCCGTTTTTAGTCAAATTTTGGCAACCTAACCATATCAAAAAAGAAATAAGTGCATAAAATTACGCTCTTGTACCCAATTTTCTGTCTGAATGGTCCAAATTTTGGTGTCCAGTGCGCCTGCGATGTGCATACTCCTTAATGTTCCACATTGCATCTCAATGAACTGACGTGACCTGACCTGACATGACCTGACCTGACCTGGCATGGAACCTGCAACACTATTAGAGAACATAACCTGCCATAACATGTACACTGTATTTGTTGTTGTTGGAAACATGTATTAGTCAATGCACATACACATATGCACAATGCACATATTTGTTAGGCTATGCACATGTATATTTTTCCTGCTTAAAACTCCGTTCTGTCTGGTGACATAATCCAATGTCACTATTTTATAATTTTACAGTATATATATATATATATATATATATATATAATATATATATAAATATTGATATCTCATATTTTCCTGCATCGTGCACGTGAAACATGATTCATGAAGCATGAAGGTACATCTAAAAACCGCACTGAGACGATGCCCTGACCCCACTTAAAACTGCCTGAGCTCCGGGACCTGTGCACACTGGACCTCTATGTTTATACTAAAAGTGCACTCGTAAATTATCAGAAGGCATGCCAACCTTCGAAGTGGAATGCACCTTGAATAGTTTAGCAGCTATCTCAGAAACGCCTCACAGATGCCGGCGTCAAATTTCCTCTCGCTCCCTGGTACTGCGACGATTAAAATAC
Source organism: Ashinkailepas kermadecensis (assembly GCA_034440615.1). NCBI lineage: Eukaryota > Metazoa > Arthropoda > Thecostraca > Neolepadidae > Ashinkailepas > Ashinkailepas kermadecensis. The sequence continues at coordinate 19,202 of JAOTOM010002945.1, forward strand.
GGGCATCTTTCTTCGAAGATCAGATTTAATGACGACTAGCAGTCGATGGCGCGGTTGCACAATGTCACGTGACCTGCGCACCCCGGGGCCGGTTAGCCGACCGTCTGACTGCCAGTGCCGCAGGAGGTGCCTCACTCGGTGGTTGTGTGGCGTAAGTTGAGCGAGGAAGCCGAGAGACAGAGCGAGTTGTGACACGTCCGACAACCCATGATATTTTGCGACAACTCAGCACAGTGCACCTGGTTGCAGGATGTACACGCATTGTTGGTCGGAGGAACCCAGCTCAGGCAAAATTGCGGCCAAGTTCGGCTGAAGCGGACTGGCTGTCAAGGAGATCCGAGTGGTCTAGGGGTAAGATGCTCGTCTCACAATCGGAAGGTTGTGGGTTCGAGTCTCACCTGTCGCTACTCTTCGCCCGCGACCAATCGGCGTGAGAGATTGGCGACGCTATATGGCTCAACGGTCGACGTGTCGTCAAACCAATAACCAATCAACTGGCTGTCAAGGTGCGCCCATGCCGACATGGAGGCACTGATTCCCAAATCGGCCTCCTCTGCCAGATATGGTGTTCGCGTGACGAATATCAATGCACTGCGCCGAGATCCGTTGCAGGCACTTGCTTCTGAAATGCTTGTACTTGGCATCGACTGGCGATCATGTATCTGCGGGCTAACAAGACGGCCCAGTTGCGGTATGGTAGCAGTCTCGCTACTCGCTATGGTCCCCGATGCCGTGACTTCAATCTTGGTCCTGTTGTTTGGCGACAAAAATGTTCGCCTCGTAGTGTAGCCGTAGTGGCGCCGTAGTGGCATGATGGTTTTGCAAAAAAAGGTTAAAGTGAATTCCGCCATTTAGTTATAGCGTGTGCAGTATTGTAAGTGGCCTCTTAATACACAATAGCCGATTATAGCTGGTAGCGGTCAATAATTTATGATTGATGTCATGTGGTCGAAACATGCGCTGTGCCTGAAGGATACCTTGAGTTCGGGCTTCTCCAGATCTGCGCGCATTGCCAGAACTGACATCCACCCCAGCTTGCAAAGGCTTGGTCCTTATCAACACGGCTCGTCTCAGCTCGTGCAGGTCTGGTCGGTGATCTGCATGATTAAATGCCCTTGTCATGTGTATTTCCAGGATGGTCTAAATCCAACTTGTCACTAGAATTTGCATGTCAACTTCATTCACAAGCTTGAGTGACTTGTGAGTGATGAATTGCACTACAAGTTGGCAGACAACCTTGTACTGTATAGCTTCGACAATGCAATCAAACTCCTGTATGGAGACATTTGGTCATTTCTGTAAGCAAGATCCATCTCAGCACTGACTATGAATTGCGCAGCTGCAATGGAAGTTGTCGGTTCAGAACAAGGTTGGGTTTAGCATTGCCACTGCATTTCAGAGCTGGTGTTCCCTCTCCACGAGCGGATCCAAGGAGGAATTTCTGAATTGGTGTCTCCTCTCCACTGTCGGATTCAGGGAGGCATCTCGGAGTTGGTGTCCCCTATCCACTGATGGATCCAAGGAGAAATTTCGGAGTTTGTGTCTCCTCTTCACTGACGGATCCAGGGAGACATCCAGGCCATGTTCCCTCAGTGACAAAATATATTGTCATAAATCAGCAGCTTTGTAAAAATCTAGGTACTTACATGCTATTCGGGAAACCTTGCTTGAAAGGATCACTCGAAGCCGTGTACATCCAAATCTGACTGGCTTCACAAATTAAGGGATTACCAGAATGTCCAAGATGATTTAAGCATGGGCTCTTGTATCCGCCAGTCCATCTGTCCGCACCCAGCAGGCAGTTGTGAAGAAAAATGAATAAATATTTCTTAGTAATTACAGTTCCTCATGTATATGGCCGAAATCGGCCACTGGAGGCGAAGACAGGATTGGGATCGTAACTGCAAAATGTAAAGCTCATGTTCTATGAGCTTTAAATTTTACCCTCATTCATCCGATGTCATTAAGAGTAAGGTGCTCTCATATCCGCTTTGTGCAAATAACATCATACTGCAATTCAGCATCACATCAAATAACACGTTTTGCTCATGAATTTCTCCATACACAGCGGGAAGAAGATCTGCAAATCTGCTGTGACTGGGCTGTTTTTGTGGCCCGTCGGGACATATCGGTATTATTACCAATTCAACCGGACGTGCAGGCATGCAAGAAGTAAGCACAATGCACTTCTGCACAGTAGATTGAAATTTGAAACTGGTCCACGAAATCCAACAGCGTGGCCCAATTTTGGAAACAGTGTAGGCAATTTTTTGCACATGCGTCTTGATAACTAATCCGCTTCAGTCAAAATTGGTTGCATTCTCACCAAAATGGGACTCCTCCGACAAGTATTTTGTACGTACTTCACATCTGCATGGCGGGTATTGTGCACGTACGTCACACCTGCATGACGAGTATTGCGCACGTACGTCACACCTGCATGGCGGGTATTGTGCACGTACGTCACACCTGCATGGCGGGTATTGTGCACATATGTCCCACCTGCATGACGAGTATTGTGCACGTACGTCACACCTGCATGACGAGTATTGTGCACGTACGTCACACCTGCATGACGAGTATTGGCACGACGTCAACCTGCATGACGAGTGTTGTACATATGTCACACCTGCATGACGAGTATTGTGCACGTACGTCACACCTCCATGACGAGTATTGTGCACGTACGTCACACCTGCATGACGAGTATTGTGCACGTACGTCACACCTGCATGACGAGTATTGTGCACGTACGTCACACCTGCATGACGAGTATTGTGCACGTACGTCACACCTGCATGACGAGTATTGTGCACGTACGTCACACCTGCATGACGAGTATTGTGCACATATGTCACACCTGCATGGCGGGTATTGTGCACGTATGTCACACCTGCATGACGAGTATTGTGCACATATGTCACACCTGCATGGCGGGTATTGTGCACGTACGTCACACCTGCATGACGGGTATTGTGCACATATGTCACACCTGCATGGCGGGTATTGTGCACGTACGTCACACCTGCATGACGAGTATTGTGCACGTACGTCACACCTGCATGACGAGTATTGTGCACGTACGTCACACCTGCATGACGAGTATTGTGCACGTACGTCACACCTGCATGACGAGTATTGTGCACGTACGTCACACCTGCATGACGAGTGTTGTACACATATGTCACACCTGCATGACGAGTATTGTGCACATATGTCACACCTGCATGGCGGGTATTGTGCACGTACGTCACACCTGCATGGCGGGTATTGTGCACATATGTCACACCTGCATGGCG
>JAOTOM010002945.1:27500-82500 GCA_034440615.1 Ashinkailepas kermadecensis
ATCCACTCCGGGAACAGAGAAGGAGCAATGCCACAACAGCTTGATCATTTTATCGCTAATCAATGTATGCACCACAAAGTCTTCTTTGTCTTGACTTCCATGTTCAGCGAAATCGCGATCAGTGAATCGCAATCAACTCCGTTTCTCATTCAGTGACATCAGTAGTGATGCTAACCTTTTCAGTTATTTCTACCCTGAAGTCTTCCTTCCCTACCTTCCTTCCTTCCTACGCTCTTCCTTGCCATAGTTGTTTTATGCTGCTTCATTTCAAAGAGTCTAATGTACACTGAGAGCTGTTTAGCTATATTTCTACTCCTACCCGGTTGACCTATTATGTCGACTCCAACATCAGAGTTGTTTCTTTGCAGTGCCATTCCATTTAGCAGGGCCATGCCATGCTTCGACGATGATGGAGTTTCTTGAATGTGCAATACCAAATATCAGGTGCATGCTAGATGAGAATAACTGCCTGTACCATGAGGATAGCTTTTGATACCACCCCGAATTAGGGTTATACTAGGAGCTAGTTCCTGATAACACTACGATACAAGAGATAGCTTACCGTACCAGAGGACAACTCTTGGTGCTTTGGGTGGATGGTTTCCGTTACCATATATACATACATATATATATATATATATATATATATATATATATATATATATATATATATATATATATATATATATATATATATATAAATACTATATAATATAGACTAGAGGGGCTAGTTGCGAATGCAGTAAGAGTATTTTTTAACCACCACAATATTATATTCATATCAGTGTTATGTTGCTGATGAGGAACCAGATTTTGTTTGCATTACTGAGGCATGAGTCAGTGAGGGGTATTTTGGGGATAACTTGCAGGACTATGAGATCCAGGGATACAATATGTTTTCATGCAATAGGGGTCCAGCAGTGAAAGGGGGTGGTGTAATGCTCTATGTGAATACCTTATTCAGTTCTCAAAAAGTAGCAGATGGGGTAAAAAAATGTGTCTGTGGAGTCCATTTGGCTTGATGTTTCTGTGGGAAAAGGCAACAGCAATAAACTGAGAATAGGAGCTTTGTACCGATCAGGAACCTTGCCACATTCTCAGCAACTGGAGCTTGATAAGGTGATTTGTGAGGAAATCAGTAGAAACTTTCAGAGGAAATGCCTTATTCTTGGTGACTTTAATCTGAAAGGATATGAAAATGTTGGTGTTGGCTCTCCAGCATGTAAACTGTTTAGGAAATGCCTTGAAGAGGACCTGTTCTTACACCAGTTTGTAACAGAACCAACTAGGCAGGGCTCATTCTTGGACCTTGTCTTCTCGGATTTAAGTGATTTAGTTCAAGACTTGACTGTAGGAGAAACTCTGGGAAGAAGTGACCATAACATAGTGAGATTCAAGGCACATGTAGCAGGGACAATCAAGGATAATTTGGCAAAGGTTCCAAATTTTAACAGGGCAGACTTTGACTGCATGAGAGCGGCTTTAAGTGCCATAAAATGGGAAGAGGAATTCTCCGATTTAAATGCCTGTGAAATGTGGGAAAAGTTCAAATCTTACTTGAGGGAAATTCAGATTAGACATGTCCCCCAAAAGCAAAGGCACAAAAGAAGAGTAGGAAAGCCAGCATGGCTTACACCAGATTTGACAAAAGCAATTAAGGCTAAGAAAGATGCATTTAGAGTATTTAAGGAAGCTTCAAATATAGTAAATCTAAGGTTGTATCAAAAAGCTAGAGACGCTGTGAAGCAGAAAACTAGAGCAGCAAAGCGAGCAAATGAATTGGATTTGGCTAGGAACTGTAATGGGGACAGTAAAAAGTTCTTTAGTTTCTACAAGCTAAGTAAAGTTCCAAGCACAATTGGTCCACTGGAAGGAAATGGGATTATATTGAGTGAGGATGGTGAGATGGTTGAGGACTTGAGCAAGCAGTTTAAATCAGTGTTTACATTGGAGGATATGACTAATCTGCCAACTGTGAACCACAGCTCAGCGACAGGTGATCAGTTACATGATGTTGATTTCATTGACAGTGATGTTGTTTTGAATTATGTCAGGAAAATAAAGCCAAACAAGGCAGCAGGACCTGATGGAATTTATGCTAGGGTATTGCGGGAAGCTGAAAAAGAATTGGCAATTCCACTCAGTATAATATTTTGTAGATCAGTTTCACAAAATGAAATTCCAACCGATTGGAAAAGGGCAAATGTAGTTTCTATTTTCAAGAAAGGAGAAAGAGGGAAAGTTGAAAACCATAGGCCAGTAAGCCTCACATCACTAGTCTGCAAGGTACTTGAATCAATTATCAAGGATAAAATAGTTAGTTTTCTGGAAGGAAACAGAGTGATTCAAGATACTCAACATGGGTTTAGAAAAGGGAGATCGTGTCTCACAAATCTCTTGGACTTTTTTAATTTTGCTACAGAACAATTTGATGAGGGAAATCAGGTTGATGTAGCGTATCTTGACTTTAGCAAGGCCTTTGACAAGGTACCTCATAAACGGTTAATGATGCAGCTTCAGGCCCATGGTATTGTGGGTAACATCCTAAAATGGATAGGGTTGTGGCTTTCAGATAGACAGCAGAGAGTGATGCTAAATGGTACAAAATCATCATGGCAAAATGTTCTTAGTGGAGTCCCCCAGGGGTCAGTACTGGGACCACTATTGTTCATTATGTTTGTAAATAACATTGAAAGTGGCCTAAGCAGTAAGGTTTTGAAATTTGCAGATGATTTGAAGGTCTTTAGGGCAATAACAGGGCACAATGAGCAGGTCTTGCTGCAGAGAGACTTAGACGAGCTTGTGAAGTGGTCGGAAAAATGGCAAATGAAATTTAATTTTGATAAGTGCAAAATCATGCATGTAGGTAGGCAGCATATGAAGGCTCCATACTTCATGGTTGGCCAAGTACTATCTGTGACTCAGCAGGAGAAGGACTTAGGTGTTATTTTGAACACAAAATTGGGGGCATCAGAACAGACCAAAGAAGCCAGGAAGAAGGCACTAAGAATGCTTGGGGCAATAAATAGGAATGTATCATACAAAAGTGAGGAAGTCATCAGGAAGCTTTATTGTGCATATGTCAGGCCACATCTGGAATATTGTGTCCAAGCTTGGTCCCCTAGTTATGAAAAAGATTGTTGACTTTTAGGGAGAGTACAAAAGAGGGCAACAAAAATGGTGAATGGTATGGGCAACCTGGCATATGAGGAAAGATTGAAGAAATTGAATATGTTTTCACTTAGATATAGAAGTCTGAGAGGAGATCTCATCGAGGTCTTTAAATTTGTTCATGGTCAGGAACAGGGTTATCTCAGGGAACTGTTTGAATTTAACAGAAATGATGCAATTAGAGGTCATCAATTCAAAATTAAAGTTAATCACAGCAGGACAAGGTTAAGACAGTCCTTCTTCACCAACAGGGTAGTAGAACACTGGAACCAGCTGCCAGAAACCATTGTCAGTAGCAACACACTGAACATCTTTAATAACAGTATAGACAATCATTATAAGAATAGGGGGCTTGTTTTTCTGTATTCCAGGGAGAGTTGATCAACACATTTGGTGGACAACTGGTTCAGTGTACAGAGTGCAACCAAGAAGGGCCCTTGTGGCTCATAGTTGCACTGATCTTTAATGCCTTTATGTCTTTATGTCACTCGATAGGTTTTTCCTGGTACTACCCCAATTCCAGTGGCGGGGCAGAGGCAGGGACCGAAACATTATCACCCTCTGGCCGCAATTTTATAAGCTTTTTCCACTACAGTCAAACTGCAGTACGACTTCATAGACACCCCAGCCGTTGTAGGAACACCTCTGCAGCACGCAAAGAACGGCACCACAGCAGATGCCAGATGCAGGGTACCCCTGCAGTCTACAGAAGGGCACCCCAATCATTGTCACCCAGCCGGTGCTTGTCCCCCCCCCCCACCAAAAAACAACAACAACAACAACGACAACAACAAGAGATATCCTGGGCTTGGCACCACCACAATACTTGAGAAATAGGTTTCGTATGTTACATGGTTACAACAATAAGTCACCCAAAAATTTACTCATGCGCACAGCAGCTGCATGGGAAAACGGCGCTTGCTTGTGAGCTGTTCCAACTTGTAATTCATTCAGCCGGGGCCCAACGTGTGCTGCAGGAACCATCTTCTGGCACACCGTACCGGTACCACGTACCACCTACATACATACATACCACCTACGGATTAGTGCCATATACATGCATACATACATACCGCCTGCCACACATACCACATACCACATGCGGTACCACACCACACCTTCTGGTACAGCCATGGCTCAGCGGTACCAGTCGGCGCGCCGCCGGTGAGCTCACCCGGCGGCAGACAGACATGGTTGCCGACCACCTCGCAGCACTTGAGGCCGGCGGGACACTCGAGCGTCTCCGGCTGGGCCGGCCGACAGGGCAGCAGCTCGCGCAGCAGGGCCACCCGCTCGTCCACCTCGGTCTCGTCCGCCGGACACCGTCCCGGCCGGGCTGCGGCACGGCGCCGAGCGACTCAGAATGGCGCGACAGCAGCGTCACAACAGCACAGCAGCAGGGTCACAGCAGCAGAGCAGCAGCGTCACAACAGCAGGGTCACAGCAGCAGAGCAGTAGCGTCACAACAGCACAGCAGCAGCGTCACAACAGCACAACAGTAGGGTCACAGCAGCACAGCAGCAGCGTCACAACAGCACAACAGCAGGGTCACAGCAGCACAGCAGCATCGTCCAGCAGCTATTTGTTTATATGACGCATGTCAATATGACGCATGAGGCGAGGTGCGCCGTTAGCGGTTGCAGACGTTGCGGAGAACCTGGCTGCATTGCGCCAAGGATTTTCAGGTTGCAGCATATTTTCTTCCGCAACATTACAAGAGTTATATGAAAAGGGTGATTGAAAATCATCTAAGATCCACAGAAGAAGCTCTAAAGTTCAGGATGAACCTGCTTGAGCGATGAATTGCTTGCAAATGATTTAACCTTGATTTCTGGATACTAGCGATATCGCTTAAATAAATCTGCATGTATACAATGTACCTATGTATGAATGCAGACGAATGTTAAGGAGCAAGTGAAAGGCTGGAAAGTTTATGCTGCAAATTAATTCCTGCCAGCAACCAAAGCGAAAAAAGAATCCGTTGACATGTTAAGCAGATTATCAGGTAATCTTATAATCCGTCACCAGATAATGAGCTGAGGAGCACGCTTTTATTCATCGGTGTTTAAGTCAAAACTATCATCGCGAAGATAATAATCAGCTAAATCCTCGTTGCGTGGGTTAGAGGTAAGCTCGATTTCCTGGGCAGATGGCGAGGTTTTTGGCTCCATCACATTATTTTTTTTGTATTGCCATCACTAGTAGAGTCGCAAGATCACCACTCCGGTGCTAGTTGAGATAAATTTCTTAGTATTTCTTGATAAAGAGGCATGCAGCTTCATTGGATGCCACCTTTTCCGGCGAAACTGACCACAAACAACAGTAAGACAATCCTAAAAGCCTTCAGCAAAATCCGGATGGCGAGATTTTGGCTAATACTAAAACCGAATAGATAGCTGCGCGGGGAAAAGAAGATATCAGATTGCATCACTCTACTGCTAGTTTAGGATTTTAGCTCCCGAATAATGACAATTCGTGAGTTATGCAACAAAACTGAGTCATCTCCTTGTGGAGGCCGGCCAGGATCGGGTCGCCACGCTATTTCCCCAAACGAGCCAGCATGACTCTGAGCGACACGGCGCGACCCAGCCAGCATGACTTTGAGCGACACGGCGCGACCCAGCCAGCATGACTCTGAGCGACACGGCGCGACCCAGCCAGCATGACTCTGAGCGACACGGCGCGACCCAGCCAGCATGACTCTGAGCGACACGGCGCGACCCAGCCAGCATGACTCTGAGCGACACGGCGCGACCCAGCCAGCATGACCTTGAGCGACACGGCGCGACCCAGCCAGCATGACCTTGAGCGACACGGCGCGACCCAGCCAGCATGACCTTGAGCGACACGGCGCGACCCAGCCAGCATGACTCTGAGCGACACGGCGCGACCCAGCCAGCATGACTCTGAGCGACACGGCGCGACCCAGCCAGCATGACTTTGAGCGACACGGCGCGACCCAGCCAGCATGACCTTGAGCGACACGGCGCGACCCAGCCAGCATGACTCTGAGCGACACGGCGCGACCCAGCCAGCATGACTCTGAGCGACACGGCGCGACCCAGCCAGCATGACTCTGAGCGACACGGCGCGACCCAGCCAGCATGACTCTGAGCGACACGGCGCGACCCAGCCAGCATGACTCTGAGCGACACGGCGCGACCCAGCCAGCATGACTTTGAGCGACACGGCGCGACCCAGCCAGCATGACTCTGAGCGACACGGCGCGACCCAGCCAGCATGACTCTGAGCGACACGGCGCGACCCAGCCAGCATGACTCTGAGCGACACGGCGCGACCCAGCCAGCATGACTCTGAGCGACACGGCGCGACCCAGCCAGCATGACTCTGAGCGACACGGCGCGACCCGTTCACACCAGGCTACAACATTGAGGAAGCGACGACTATTTTACAGTCCCCGTTTGGGGCAGGCAAGCTACCGTTTGCCCCTTCCCCTTCTCTTCAGTCAGTTTGGAGGGATGGCCGCCGTGCCCCCTCCCTAGATCTATAGCGCAACCATTCTGCGATCAGGTGATATGCACTTCTGGAGACATTACCTCGCTTCGTCACCCTTCCCGTGTTTTCTGTGGTACTTACACTAATTGCTAAGGACGTGGGATTTCTGTACGCTCTTACCTGTGTCTGCGCATTCCTCTATCTAGGCCCTTAAGAATAGTCTGCAATTACATCAGTGTCGACTGCTGATCCTGCGTGTGCAACTGTGCTGACATTAGTGCGGCTCTCCCTGAATGCGGCCCAAGTCCGAGTCGTGAGTCAGCATGGATAATCTCGCGGTAAAATCTGGCAGATGCCCAGCCCGGCCTCGGCCGGCCGGCGGGGTTTACGGCGGGCCCGGCGTCGGTGGTCTGACGTGAACGGATCTGGGCGGTCCCGTCTGACGTGGGCAGATCTGGGCGGACCCGTCTGACGTGGACGGATCTGGGCGGTCCCGTCTGACGTGGACGGATCTGGGCGGTCCCGTCTGACGTGGGCAGATCTGGGCGGTCCCGTCTGACGTGGACGGATCTGGGCGGTCCCGTCTGACGTGGACGGATCTGGGCGGTCCCGTCTGACGTGAACGGATCTGGGCGGTCCCGTCTGACGTGAACGGATCTAGGCGGTTCCGTCTGACGTGAACGGATCTGGGCGGTTCCGTCTGACGTGGACAGATCTGGGCGGTCCCGTCTGACGTGGACTATCTGGGCGATCCCGTCTGACGTGGACGGATCTGGGCGGTCCCGTCTGACGTGGACGGATCTGGGCGGTCCCGTCTGACGTGGACGGATCTGGGCGGTCCCGTCTGACGTGGACAGATCTGGGCGGATCTGGGCGGTCCCGTCTGACGTGGACGGATCTGGTGGATCTGGGCGGTCCCGTCTGACGTGGACGGATCTAGGCGGTTCCGTCTGACGTGGACAGACCCCGGCGGCCCCCCCATCTGACGTGGACGGATCTGGGCGGTCCCGTCTGACGTGGACGGATCTGGGCGGTCCCGTCTGACGTGGGCAGATCTGGGCGGTCCCGTCTGACGTGGACGGATCTGGGCGGTCCCGTCTGACGTGGACGGATCTGGGCGGCCCCGTCTGACGTGGGCAGATCTGGGCGGTCCCTTCTGACGTGAACGGATCTAGGCGGTTCCGTCTGACGTTGACGGATCCGGGCGGTCCCGTCTGACGTGAACGGATCTAGGCGGTCCCGTCTGACGTGGACGGATCTGGGCGGCCCCGCCTGACGTGAACGGATCTAGGCGGTCCCGTCTGACGTGGGCAGACCTGGGCGGTCCCGTCTGACGTGAACGGATCTAGGCGGTCCCGTCTGATGTAAACGGATCTGGGCTGTCCCATCCCATGTGGACGAATCTGGTCGGTCCAGACTGGTGTGATTGGATCTGGGCGGTCCAGACTGACGTTGACGAATCTGGTCGGTCCAGACTGGTGTGAATGGATCTGGGCGGTCCAGACTGACGTGGACGTATCTGGGCAGTCCAGTCTGATGTGGACGGATCTGGATGGTTCCATCTACGTGGGCATCGGCTCGTGCCACCTGAGGCCAATTTCACTTTTGTTTTTGTCCTCACATAGTGTGTTAACAAATGGTGTGATGCAAATCACAAACAATGTTAAATCACGTTTCACAATGGTCTTGGTTTGTAACCACAAATAGGGTAATTCCGACAGGATTTTGTGATTGTTGTGCAAACGATGTGATCTTGCGATGCCTTCCAGCGATGAAACATCATACATATTCCAACATAATGTGATGTATTTCCGAGAATGATTCATTGGTAAAATACTGTTGAATTAATTATTTGAACGCATAAGGCCAAACTATGTAAAATATGATATTTCATTCCAAACAAATGTCATTCAATTCCATGACACCTTGATGAGAAAATCAGCTAAGATCGAAGTGCAAACAGACAAACCTGCATTCAATTGCAGCCGTCGTGCCGTTCAAATATTGACGTATTGACGCTGCAAACGTGAAAACCAACGTAGGGAACAGGCTTCAACTGCTGGCATTCAGAAACAATAACAAACATCTAAGTACCCCGTAACCTAATTCATTCGCGCATGGATAAAGTAAAAATATACTGCACAAATCAACTTAAAATTATACGGCCTAGACAGAGGAAGGACCAACAGCAGCACCATAGGTAGAAAGGTATGCAAACTCAGTGACGGATCCAGGGGGAGGGGAGATTTACAGAGTTATCTTGGGGAATTGGGGGGGGGTACCACACCTCCACACCTAACCTCCCCCGTTCAACCACCTATGTAGGCTGAAGATGGATTGGCGATCTTCTTTGAGTCTCGAGAGCCACTAAACCTGCTCGCCGCGGTTGAACTTCGTTGATAAAAAATATCAAATTTAGTCATTTTTTTATTTACTGGCATTGCTCTCCACCACGGTGGCAGCCAGGATTTTCTTATGGGGCCCGACAAAAAAAGACAACTGAGAGAGATCGCTTTGTCGCGCAAAGCGCGCATATATTTGTTGATTTAGTGTGGTGAAGATATAAAAATGCTTTGTTTGATCTGGTGTATTTTTGTTGCTAAGGGGGCCGGCCCCTTGGCTGTTCCTCTACTCTTGTTGAATATTCACACAAAAACTAGAATGTGTGTTATCACGAGCGGTGTATTTACCGCGATTGTTGAAAATCGACAACTTTCGCGAAATACAAACTATGAAAAAAACATTTTTTCCATAGTTTGCGATTGACAAACGATGTGCTCCGGATTTCGTAGCTTTGCTAACTCGTGATATCAGTGAAATGTCCGCTTTGCAAATAACAACACAAACGGTGTATTCATGCTGAATGTGTTACCAATGCACCGTTTGTGATACACCGCTTAAAATTAGCCCCTGGCAGCGCAGGCATGGTGCAGATCCTGTCGGCAAGAACGTCGCGCTGCCATCCTCCCGTCACACGCTCTGTGGTGAGCCACGACCCGTTAGTTAGTTAGTTATTTGGGTTTTTGGGCGCATCAACTGCATTGGTTATACAGCGCCGCCACGACCCGTTGACCGGACCAGATCGGACCAGGGTGAGTCAGAGCTGGCGGCTCGCAGTCACGGGTGGCTGAGCTGCCGACACGGCTGACCACTCTCACGGATGCGATGCGAAGAATGTGTCGGCACAGAAGCGCTCTGGCTGTTATGGCTCGTGCACCAAGGGTTTGTCGGCGTGGTCTGTAATCCACGGCTTATTTGTGTGCTGTTTGTGGGTACTTCTTTGGAGGCAGGAACTCACCATCGGAAGCCGCGTGTGAACAGCGTGATGTGGAGCCGGAGTGGGTCTGAATCAGGGCATGTGCGACCACTGCCGCTGGCTGCTTTCGCTGGTGATCCTTGACGAAATGCGGACCTATTACGGAGTTTTAATCCACCGGACTTACGTGCATGCAATAATCTCATCACGCAGCTAAAGATGTTAGATGTGGAATGCCATATCGCACGATACTTGTTTCACTTTATTGGTATGTTTTCGATGGATGACGTTTCCCAAAACGGATGTGGGGGAGAGAGAAGCGTCTCAGTGGGACCTGTCACATTTCTCGAAAACCTTAGCCATCACAGGCCGTCATTTCCGTAGCTTGACGTGGACCGTAAATAAAAATGTAAATTTGGGACTGTTCCAAATTTAGTTCCACCAGAATATGAGAAAATATTTTCCTGGTGATGCTATGTGGTACCTCAGACCCCATCATTAAGGTAATTGTATTGCTTAGCCAAGTCGAATCGCGTCCTTTTGTAGGACAAAGAAGGACAAAATGGATACAACACCTTTCGATGCACAATTCCCTCGGAAGGGAATGCATATACTCATTTGTCACTACCATTTGTCATTTGCCCTGGAATATCACTTGTCATGTACTCCAAATATTTATCCTCAACCTGACAGCTTCTGGACAGTCGTGATCCATAGTCATGGGCGTAATCGTATTTTCCAGCATGTATTCGAAATGATCACGATCTGGCGTACGACTAGAAGCAGATTGTATCAGGTGTTCCACTGCCGAACAATAACAACAGTGCGCATTATTAAGCATGCGACTAGTGCTGCTATGCACCATGGGCACTTTACGACATCCCGATATCGATGCGACACGAGTGTCTGTTCCCCAAATGAAATTTGGATCTACCCAAAGAGGTCAGCCTAAAGATCAAGGCTTATGATGATAGCGCTTATGCACTAAGCAAGCGATAACTTCTGAGAACCTAAGTATTCATTAATATAGATCTTGACACATTTCGTTGATGACGAATTTGGGATAACAGAACTACTGGACAGCTGCGCTTGCTGAAGGTATTACGTCGAACTCACGGAGTGAATCTGAGGAATAGAGAGAAAGAGAGAAGAGAAAAAGAGGAACAGGGGTCTACAATGAAAATGTAAAGAGAGAAGGATAAAAATGAAGGAAAATAACTAGGAGAGGCATATTCAGGAAGATTGGTTACTCGTAGCACTAGCCCGTTTCACAATGGCTAATAAGCACCGGAATGCAATGCCGATGATTTCGTCTCATATGGAAGCAATATAATTGGAAAATGTACAATTAATATATGGATTTCATATGCTTCAAAACTTTGACTTACAAAATGATAACTTCAACATAAAGCGCAAATAATATATATAATATAGGCAATATTGCACAAAAAAGCACTTGACTGACCGAAGGAACCAGCGAATCTGGCTACACCTAGCACCGTGTCAAAAGAATGGAGATTGGTCGGATATAAAGCAAATTCCCCATTGCATTGCTAGGAAACATGTAAGATGGGTAAGGCAATAGTGGTATGTAGGCTGCGGATTAATATTTTTACGTTCACGTTTATTTTAGTGATGTTAAGTATCCTTATATTGTGGAAATATGAAAATGCATCAAGCACAGATAGCATGATTCAACCTTGACACTGCCGGAGATGACAAATTCCCACCGCTATGCAAAGAGGTTGCTTATAGTTGCAACATTGCGCAGTACGCGTCATACGAGGCTCCATCCTTGTATGTTGTTCGTCTTGCATTAGAACCTGAATAAGATCGCGTCAGTCTGGGTTTCACTTTGAGCGGAAGATCGAGGCGGGAGAGGGGTTTGCCTAGTAAGTAAGCATGCTCTGTTTGTCTACTTATAGCTTAATTTGGTCGCTTATGCAATCTAAACGTGTTGAAGTCATCGTAATTAATATGGCCTGACACCGGCAATTCTATGTCATGGCAATTAATTCCCGCTAGTGCCTGTGGCGAAACGGCCCACAGTCAGCTCATGGCCGGCTAATATAGGTATGTCGAGACACAACAGCAAAACGGTGACTTTCTGCAGGGAAGCACTGCATGCCTCTTAAACCCCTTCGCAATGCGTCATCCTGTATTCCACGAAGCGTACGATACTCCTCCACCACTAATTAGTAAGATAGCGGGGTGGAATGAATGAGAGTTCTCGTCGTGCCAGGTGCAGGAGCATTAGCCGCAGCTGATCGGGCTGGGTCGGCCATGGCATGACGCCTCCGCCCTGCCTCTTGGGTGTAGCTGGAGCGAACGGTTTGCACCAACTCAACTGCTGATGCAGTATTCAACCGGCGAAGGGAACGTGGGAAGAAAATGTTTGCCTCTGCCGAGCTGCACTCAGCTCGTCTGCTGCGCAGAGTCGGCACTGCCTCACGCCAAACGGTTGCCGCGCGTTTGGCCAGGCAGTCGGCTGAGGGTAGCTCCCGGCCGGGAGATTGCCAGTCAGCTGAGATCAACTCCCGGCTGGGAGATTGTCAGGCAGTCAACTCACAGTAACTCCTCCCGGCTGGGAGATTGTCAGGCAGTCAACTCACAGTAACTCATCCCGGCTGGGAGATTGTCAGGCAGTCAACTCACAGTAACTCCTCCCGGCCGGGAGATTGCCAAGTAGTCATCTGAGGATAACTCCCGGCCGGCAGATTGCCAGTCAGCTGAGGGTAGCTCCCGACTGGGAGATTTCCCCTCGGTTGCGTGATGGACGTTTTTATCACGTCATGACGTCACGGATGACGCAATTGTGGCACAGTGGCTCGAGACATTGCCAGCCGGTTTCTGGTGTTGTTTCCATGCACGAACAAAATCACACGGAAAGGCACTAAACATCTGCAACACCTGCTTCCAGTTCTCTTCGAGAGTCGAGAGCGTTGCGAAAAGAAGTGATGCTGTTATTAAATATCGAAATACTCTTGTGAAGGTGTATGGTGTATACTATGTATATTGCATGCGGTATAATCTTCTGCGATCAAAAAACGGTTCACTCCTGATTGAATGCACTGAGCTATCGTGGGCGAATATATACCTTGTATGAGCTACTGAACTCTATGCAGCGATTTAAGGACATAGGAAATTGTCCTATCTATCAGTCGAAGAACGCTTACAAAATGTATTTCGTAGGAGGTTCAGGTTCACTTTTAGAAG
Source organism: Ashinkailepas kermadecensis (assembly GCA_034440615.1). Classification (NCBI taxonomy): domain Eukaryota; kingdom Metazoa; phylum Arthropoda; class Thecostraca; family Neolepadidae; genus Ashinkailepas; species Ashinkailepas kermadecensis. Next base: position 40,600 of record JAOTOM010002945.1, read on the forward strand.
TTTGCATGACCCATATTTGAATTAACTCACTGAAATTGCTGCCGTGCTAGTTTAGCTATGCTGCCATTGTTGCTTGCTCCTAGCACAGACATATCCAACGTCAACAGACATCAACATGCAACAGAGCTAGCAGGCAAATTAGCGCCAAATAAAGACGAAAAGATTGCCATCCGTGGAGCCTTGACACTCAGCCACACAGCAGAATGGAGCAACGGGGTCGGCGAACGCAACGAGTATGCTGCGGCGGCCGCCTGAATGCCGCGCGCGGTTTCGGTTCGCGGTCACCAACAAAGCGGAGCGGCGCCGATCAAACGGCGCCGGCCGCCGGCGGGGCCGTCGCGCGGCCGCCGAGATTCCATTAATATCCAGCCGCGTCGTGTCGCCACGAGTACGGCCGTCCCGCACGGCGGCACGTCGGCGTGCATAGTGAACAGCGCTGCCGATGGCGATCGGCGCGCGGCCCGTTCGGCGCCGGGATGCCGCGACCGGCAGGTGCACGCCGCCCGCCAAACCCCCGCCCGTCTGACCCGCGCCGCGTCCCGGAGCTCGTCGGCGACCGCCGGCGACTGCGATCGCGCATCGGCCGCTATCTGCGCAGCAGTGCTGCGGCACAGTCTACGCGTCGCAGCGCCGCCGGCGAGTCGATCGGCGGCTCACTGGCAGGCGGGCCGCGGACGGCGGCGTCCCGCGGCGACCGGCCGTGTAAGGGCATCGTTTGCCGACAGCGCCCGTGGGCCGGCCGGCCGGCCGGCTTCGTCATGGCGGCGCCCGCCGGCTCAGCTGGCGTCGGCCGGCCGGCGCTGGGCGCGGGCGGCGTCGCAGAACGTCGGTGAAATATTGCCGCCGAGAGGAGCACACGGGTGGCGACTCGTCGGCACCCGTCCCAGTCTGTCGCCGCACCGGTGGCCATGGCCAACGGACCGGGCAGCGAGGTGTGGAAGTCGACGTCAGGCTTGGAGAGGTCGACACCGTCGAGGGCAGTGACGGGTCAAGGTCAAGGTCGGGATTCTGGCAGAGATGAGTCGAGGCATTGACACATATGCTACGCAAGAACTACGATATGTGAGAAATCATAGTATGCGTAGACGACTTGGTATTGAATAGCGAGCTTATCATCGATGTAGCAAAATTTACTTGTGAAATGTTTCCGCTATTCCATCTGTTATCCTATGTTATTTGCATCCCATAATAACAGAGGAGACTATTACGAGCTTGTTGAGAGTACGGATACTCGGAGGAAGAATGTCTTTTCAGGTTTCGCCCTGATGAAGCATGCTCAGGAAACATACATATTTCGGGACTTAAAGGCCTGATGTACCTGATGAACCTGCTGTATCTCTCGGCAAGAAGTGCAGTTGATCCCTTGGCCGAGCTACATTCCTGTGCTGGGAGCATAGTTTCAGACAAACCAGCGTTTAAAAGCAGCATACTTGAAATATAACACAGACTTCAGAGAGGCTTGACGCACTACATCGCACTCCCATATACGTGCTAATCCGATAGGGTCTGTCCAGTGCAGTTATAAAAACACAAAGTCACTAAGCCAGGCCGGAGTTCTTGTTTTTATGCTACACTTGTATGGCGCTGCATAAGCACAATGGGCGTTGAGCTACTTTACCCAGATGTACTGAAGCTTAAGTAGAACAAAACATGAAGATCTCACCGTCGATAAAGGTATTATTCGTATGAGTTGAATAATGAGGCGAGGAATAAAAAGTTAAGTGCTCATAAAAGAACCACGACTATGCAGATAAGCGGTTTGAAGCATCATGGGTGTAAGGCGGCTTAGGCCCAAATTTAGACAGGCAGAGCAGTTAAATTTTTCGTTTGCCGTGTTCTTGCAATGGATCACTCCACATGTTAGCAGAGAACAGAGAGAAACAGCATCTCGAAGAATTTCTTTTATATCTATTGCACATGCCATGCGGGCAGAGCCTTCCCCCGCCCTCCCAACATACACGAGACCTGAGGAGAACTTTTGAGATTTTCGCCACGCAACACCAGAATTTTCGGCGCGCATCGGGCGCCGAAAGGTTTCTCTGTTTCATCACATTTTTGATTGGTCGCCCGACCCCTTATGCAAATCCTGGCTGCGCTCCTGAAAGCTATGCGCTTCTTAACCCGATGCACCATCCCTAGCACATTATATACAGGAGGTCGGTAATCACGCCTATATCGGAATAGCACACGATATCTTGAGTGAATAGTTGTGGTACCGGCGTCTCTTAGACATGGATACAAGATATGTTATTGGCGATGGAGCTATAAAATGGAGCTATAAAATGCATTAAAGTTCCGTCATATTCTCACCTGCAGTATTTATCCTGGAGTGCTAGAGGATCCCCATTTATGATGTTCTAAAAACGTTGTACAATTGCTCCTGTTTTCCGGCCAACATAATCGTCGAATTCTATGACATTGCATATTTGACAGACATCATGACCTCAGAAGGCTTGGTGTCAGGCTGACCAGTAGTGCACCCAGCAGCCACCCGAAGATGACCTCAGCCAGCTTGGGGTCAAACTGACCAGTAATGCATTCAGCGGTCACCCGAAGATGATGACCTCAGACGACATGGGGTCATGCTGACCAGTAGTGCACCCGGCAGCCACCCGAAGATGATGACCTCAGCCAGCTTGGGGTCAAGCTGACCAGTAATGCATTCATCGGTCACCCGAAGATGATGACCTCAGACGACTTGGGGTCATGCTGACCAGTAGTGCGCCCAGCATTCACCGGAGGAAGCCATGTCCACTCGAAGTGCTTGAATGTGAAATGCATCTTAAATAGAACGGTTTGCCGCAAATTCTATGGAAAATCAGGGGAAGAAAACACCAGCCTTCATCGGGCGGCTCTTTTCATCTTGGCCTTGGCAACCTGCAGATCGTGACAACTTCTCTGATTTTGCTCAGCTTCTCATCGTGTGTTTTGGCTGTCTCCAAAATAATGAATTTCTGATTTGATGACTTTATCTACTGTTGGAGACCTATCCGCATGCCTGGAGAGTGCGATGTACTTTGGGTCTAGAATACCTACTGTAGACAAGGCCTTTTGTTGAATTTTCTTCGAACAATGGGATCACCCCCCCCCCCCCACCCCAGAGTCCTCATCCTTGCACAGACTCCTTCCGCAACAACTTCTTGAGTGTATCTCTGACTTCGATCTGTAGCTTCGCCTCCGCTAACGTGAACGAGTCATAATGGATATGGATAGGACGTCCAGACAGCTACTCGATCACGGTGTCGTATCCATGATTTCGTCCCAAGTGATAACAAGACAGTCCTCAAGTTATCGGTGTTGGATCCCAAAGGACGGCTCTGTTATTGCAGCGAGAATGACTCTGCTATTGCATTCCAAATCGACCCAGGAGACTTCAGCCACTTCCGTGCTTAGTCGAAGCCGTTGCGACAGCGAACTGACTTACTGAAGCCAACATCTGCGTTCAGTTCGATCCGCTAAAGATAAGCAATCTTAAGATAAAGGTGGAATACCAAAGCAGACTAACATTAAATTATGGGTTCCCAAGAGCACGCCAGATTCCGAAGAATCATGGCAAGCGAGTGAATGATCCGAAAGGGTTAAATAAAGCATGAAAGATTGACGCCCTCCAAAGAGGCTGCCCATTTTTCGTTCTGCTTTTCTAGAAGCATTTAACGGTGAACAGAAAGAGCTTCCAACATCCTTATGGTTAAGATGTGGATGGAAATGTGACTGGTTGCCATTGGCGAATGCAGTGGGGGCGGGGTAGCTGGGGGCTCGTACACCCTCTCCCGCCATGGAGATGTGCTACCCCTCCGACTGAAAAAAGAGCCCCTTCAGGACGCTCCAGTGCACCCCTTGAATCATTCAGCCGCAGGCTTTCCTCTAGTTAGCCAAAGCGCCCGTCTGCGTATACAAAAGGCGCCCCTGCGGAATATCTGAGACGCGCAATGACAATCACGCGCACCACGGGCAACACCACGCGCACCACGGGCAACACCACGGGCAACACCACGGGCAACACCACGGGCAACACCACGGGCAACACCACGGGCAACACCACGGGCAACACCACGGGCAACACCACGGGCACCACGAGCAACACAAAGAGACCACAGGTGTCAGGGGATATTGGCAGTGACTGCTTCCGCAAGTTGGCAGTTGCGTTTGTGAGGTTTGAGGTGCAGCATCGCCAAACTGAAGGCTAACCTGAAATGAGTATTTATCCAGGTAATATTTCACTGAGACATGATTATTGGTCTCAAGCTCAAGGTCTGAGTCAAGGATTCAGCGGCCCAGTTGGTTGTGAAGCTTAGCGGAAAGATGGCTCACTGGGCTGTAGCTTCACGGTAAGTGTCATCATGTGGCTGGAGATTGGCGATGAGTGGCATCGCCTGGCTGAAGCTCAGCGAACAGGGTGCTCACCTGGCTAAAACCTTGGGATAGGGTGATCATTTGGTTAACGTCTTATGGTCGGTAACTCACCTGGATAACACTGGGCAGTAATTGGGCTCACCCAGATAACACTGGACGGAAATGGGGCTCACCTAGATAACAGTGGGCGGTAATGGGGCTCATCTGGATAACACTTGATGGTAATGAGGCTCACCTGGATAACACTGGTCGGTAATGGGGCTCATCAAGATAACACTGGACGGTAATGGGGTTCACCTGGACAACACTGGTCTGTAATGGGGCTCACCTGGATAGCGCTGGTCGTTAATGGGGCTCACCTGGCAGGGTGCACTGTCGGTTGCACTCGCTAATGCAGCAGAGCATGCCCAGGGGGCACTCTCTGTCCAGCAAGCATTCATGCGGAGGAGGACTGCCACAGAAGAGGCCGCTCCTCACCGGTGGACAGCCGCCAATGCCAGCTGCCGGTCAGAGGTCAACAAGGTCAAAGGTGACTGAGGTCAGAGATAATAAGTTAGGCATTACATAAGACAAAAATCAACAAAGGTGGGATAATTCGAGGTTGCAGCATGATCAACGTTCGAAAATTGAGTTTCAACCCTAAGGTTTAATTTCCGTAGGTTTTGTATATACATATATATATATATATATATATATATATATATATATATATATATATATATATATATATATATATATATCGATATCGATACTTGAACTGTAATGCGAATGGAATGCAAATAGACCGCAGTCGAATGGATATATTTCCAATGAGGTCATCATTGGACGCAGCATTTCACACTTGTGGGCGACCTCCGGAACATAAAGTCGGTAGCGTACGACACCGTGTGTCACATCAAATCCGCCCTTGTTCCACTGTGCATCATGCTGAGGAGAGCTCGGCCGGAGCATGGCTCGCCGTGTCTGCAGCTGCTGATGAATGGCGACACACTGCAGTGTTTCACCGGCCAGGGCCACGTGACAGGCGCATCACGACCGGTGCGGGTCACGTGACGCTGCCACTGCGGCCGGTCCCGGTCACATGATGCTGGCATTGTACCCACTCAGGGTCACGTGACAAAACATCCGACGCGTGGCCTGACGGGGTCATGTCGCAGCGGGACAACTCGCTCACTGGTTTGTAGGTGTCATGCGAGTCACGTGGTCATCTTCGTGATGACCAGTGACACTTTTTCGTCTGGTTATTTGGACTTTAGAACAGATAAATTTTCGGTTGCACAACAATGGCCGTTTTCGTTGCCGTCTGTTTGTGTTTTGCTAGTCGCCAGTTTTACGTCCCTTTTGGGGTATTCACTACATCGAAACCGGACATAGCTTAACGTGATGAAACTCCCTTTTCTCCATGGCAAGTACATTTTTTCTTATGGATCCGACCAATGACATTTTATGGCACAGATTACACAATTCGACGCACGTTTTCTCTTAGCCATCTCTTAGCCTTCATCAGCTGCTTTCGTCCCCCCCCCCCCCTTACAGGGAGCACACCAGTCGCACCGCGTTCGACCACACATTACTGGCGCATCGGCTCGACGTCCATTTTTCCGCGTTGAGATTCCACCCACCCGGCTGGCGGGCGTCGTGAAGCCGCACGAGGAGTGACAGCTACGACAGCAGGGCAGCCGGCACCGACGTGAAGCACGGACAGCGGCCGGCCGCCGCGCCGCACTCTCGACAGGCCATGCATAATACAAACATAACCGAACAGCGTCCGCCACTTCCCACGTCCCGCCCAACTAGCGGTGCAGTCCACTGGATGCAGACGTGAGCAGCCAGTTCCTGGCGCTCTGTCACATCGCGTCCTGTTGCTGTCCGATCACTCGGTCGGATTATCTGTTGAACAGCCGTAGCGCATCAGGGAGCCCTTGCCCTCAGGTATGTTGGATCACTGCACGCTTCCGTGATTCATTGCAGGCAATTTGACGCCGGTTGAAACAATCGGCATTGGGTGAGTGCGCGGGTCTGTCGCTCAGGCACCTCCGATCACCGTTGGTTGTCGTGTCCACGGTTGATGTGTGCGAGCTGTTTTGGCGCTGAAGTTCAGCTTGTATCGCGTGGCCGCGTCGCATTGTACGGGGCTGAGGTGGAGGGAGGACGGTGGGGGGGGGGGTGCTAGATTAGCTGAGCATAGGCGTATGGATGTTCAGAAAAATTTGATCGGGAGGGGGAAAGGCTGACCACGCGCAGTTGAAATCCATGAAAGATCCCCATTGCCCACATGCCCTACAATTTTAAATGCGAAGCTTTCGGTTACTTTTTCATGAACTTAGTTTTTGTTCATCATTTTAGACTTCACTTGGAAATTTAACATTTTGTACCCGAGTAAGATAATGTCGTGTGTGAATGAAAAATGTGATCTCAGGTCAGGTCGTCAGGTCAAACGAAGGCTTAGTCGAGGGAATAGTTTTCAATGCGCAACTTCATAGCGAATTCATATTTACTGAAATGATTGTGACGACGAATTACGCCATGTAACTGCATTCAAACATTTACATAAATATTTGGTCTGGTCACTGAGATATGGCCTGAACTGTTCCGAAGACGAATGCATCGCAGGCGCTCTGGAGGCTAAATCTCTGACTATTGCGAAGAACAAGTGACTAAACCACGGAAATTATCTACGCCGATTTCATTTCTAGCGTAACTGGGTCTATAAATTATATATGAATGTTTCGTGATTGGGAGAACGTTTGGCAGGTTTTCCCCACGAAAAAAAAAGTTTTTCTTTGAGAGTTATCAAGAACAATGGAATATATTGTGTTTGCTATCGTGCCTCTCATCACCTTTTCTTATGCGCCATCCGTCTGAAAAATCTTCAACAGTTCATTACATACTTTCAGGTATTTGAGATTGACCGGATCGATGACATTGACCTTTGCACGTGTCATCTGTGTTAGACGAAGTCTTCAGTTTGCATGTAATCAATATTGAAACACGAAATCGTGCTTCCTCTACGACCAGATCTGAAACATACAGCGAAGATGGATAACCGACTGCACCTGACATTAACCTGCTTGACCTGACCTGGAAAGTCAACCAAAAGAGATAGGGAAAAATAATGCGAGTATCTCTGAAAGTTGAAAAGGATGAAACTATATAAAGCCGCTCACCTTGTCAATATATCTTGCTCAGAACAAAAGTTCGCAGGGGATCAAAATGACACCCACACCCCACCCCAGCCATGGGGGTAGAAATTTCCCCACACTGCGAGGGCTAAGTTAGGTGGCGGATCCGCCGAAGGAGAAAACGGAGGTGGGAGTGATGTGGCTTAACTTTACAATCTGAATATATAATCTTTGTAATCTATAATCCCATTTGAGTAGACCAAAATGGTATATCAGCGTACCGAATTTTCACGGGTAGGGAAGGTTACACCCGCGCACCTATGAATGGATATCGGTATGTAAATGGGCAAATCAGAATAATGTCAGTATCTGTCACACGAAGTTATTGAAACCCCAAACACTCATTTCATTAATTTGAAAGAAGCAGAAACTGGAAAGAGTGAAGGCGTCTGACCCTCGCACGAATGTTGGGATAGCCAATGATGGGCGAAAAACCAGAGTTGTCATTATCCATTTAAGGACCATCAAAAGTTAAGTTTTCAGTCCTTTCGACGTTGATTTTCAAGTGCTCTGTTCATTTCCACCAGAACTAGAATGAAGGATAATGTAAGTACAAGCTGCCAGGCACATCAAATCGAAATCAGCAAGGTATGACATGACTTGTTCGGATTTCCTTAGAATTACAAGATGTGAAGCTGCTCCCAGATATCGGAATGCGCAAAAGGAATATCGTGCCGCCAGGGTGTCCGTTAGCCCTCACTGCTTTCCGTGGTACTGCCGCTGACCGCGACAACCCGGAGGCGCCGCTCCCACTCGCCGCAACCATGCACAGTTTGCTGAAGGCGAGAACACACGCCTCATCTGTCAACGGTGTCTCCGGAAACACGGCGACGGCCGGTGTGGGCGCTGGTCGGCCTGCTTGACCATTTATCACGACGTCATCAAGACAAACGGGCCGTGTGTGACCTGGTGCGGCAACAGATTGCAAGCAACAGGGCTGCTGTTGACACGGTCATGGCGGCGCCGCCGCTGACGGCCCTCTGTGTGCCGACCACCGCTGACGGCCCTCTGTGTGCCGATCACGCCCTGTAGGCTGACGACCCTCCGTGTACTGACGGCTCCCTGTGGGCTGACGGCCCTCTGTGCACTGACCACCAATGATGGCCCTCTGTGTACTGACCACCACTGACGGCCCTCTGTGTACTGATCACCACTGACGGCCCTCTGTGTATTGACCACCACTGACGGCCCTCTATGTACTGACCACCATTGACGGCCCTCTATGTACTGATCACCACTGACGGCTCTCTGTGTACTGATCACCACTGACGGCCCTCTATGTACTGATCACCAATGACGGCCCTCTGTGTACTGATCACCACTGACGGCCCTCTATGCACTGACCACCACGGACGGCCCTCTATGTACCGACCACCACTGACGGCCCTCTGTGTGCTGATCACGCCCTGTAGGCTGACGACCCTCCGTGTACTGACGGCTCCCTGTGGGCTGACGGCCCTCTGTGTACTGATCACCACTGACGGACCTATGTGTACTGATCACCACTGACGGCCCTATGTGTACTGACCACCACTGACGGCCCTCTATGTACTGATCACCAATGACGGCCCTCTGTGCACTGATCACCACTGACGGCCCTCTGTGTACTGATCACCACTGACGGCCCTCTGTGCACTGACCACCACTGACGGCCCTCTATGTACTGACCACCATTGACGGCCCTCTATGTACTGATCACCACTGACGGCTCTCTGTGTACTGATCACCACTGACGGCCCTCTATGTACTGACCACCATTGACGGCCCTCTATGTACTGATCACCACTGACGGCTCTCTGTGTACTGATCACCACTGACGGCCCTCTATGTACTGATCACCAATGACGGCCCTCTGTGTACTGATCACCACTGACGGCCTTCTATGTACTGATCACCAATGACGGCCCTCTGTGTACTGATCACCACTGACGGCCCTCTGTGTACTGACCACCACTGACGGCCCTCTATGTACTGACCACCACTGACGGCCCTCTATGTACTGATCACCACTGACGGCCCTCTATGTACTGATCACCATTGACGGCCCTCTATGTACTGATCACCACTGACGGCTCTCTGTGTACTGATCACCACTGACGGCCCTCTGTGTACTGATCACCACTGACGGCCCTCTATGTACTGATCACCAATGACGGCCCTCTGTGTACTGATCACCAATGACAGCCCTCTATGTACTGATCACCACTGACGACCTTCTGTGTACTGATCACCACTGACGGCCTTCTGTGTACTAACCATCGCTGACGGCCCTCGGTGCCCTGATCATTGCTGATGAACACTGAGCAATGGATAGAGGTAACAGTGCGACACCCAGTGCCGCCATCGTCAGCAATGGAACACTTAACCACCGTCGGAGAAGGGTGTGGAGCACTGGACAGACGTCAGGAGTGCAGGTGGAACACCGAATCCACTCTGAATGCATCAGAATTGAAGGCTAAGACACCGTCAAGAACAGCAATTACACATTGAAGCTCCACCACACGCATTGGCGAAGCATTCAAGTGTCATTCGAGGAGCGGCACTATGTCGCAGTTACACCTAGCCAAGCCCCAGCATAAAACCAACTGCGCCGCTACACGGCAATGCAATATTTCACTGCAGTTAAATTATCCAATTCGATCGACTCAGAGACCAAGGGACTGCAGGCGAGCATATGCTACTTCAGTTGAAAAATAAGCTAAATACTGACTGGTGGTTATGGATGGAAAAGTTGTCCCGTGCCGTTTTGCTGCACGATCTCGCAAATACATGAGGTACGCCTCAACACATTTTGACGATCCATAAGCAAAAAGGCATACCTTTTGACTCTTAAATATGAAATCAGTCGGCGATTTGAGCTCACAGTGCGCCACGGCTGGCGAACGGCCGGCCTGTCGGTGGCGGACGGCCAGCCATATCGGTCACAATCTGCGGGGTAATGTGCCGAGTGTCCGGTGGCAAATAACACTCCAACAGCGCTGGCATCTGCCCTTGAACACTTGCTACCCCAGATTCTTGGATTCTTAAGGTCGAGTGAGATGTTGAGGTGGCGTGCATACTTATCGTATTCATGCACCATATGGGACCCGACGCCTCGGGTGTTATGTTCATATTTTCACGTCGATTTCTTATCTCGCTTCGCCTAATTTCTTACCTTGATTTCGTTACTTCAAAATATCTCTTCGATTGGACAAATTTGCGTAAGCAAATTTAATGCCAATTTCAATCTGGATCGTGGACAACAAATTTTCAGGCAGAAGGGTGGGTAAAACACGTTCCTCTAATAGGGCACCAGGTTATATTAGACGCATGCCAAAACGTATGCTAAGCCAACAGTACTACCAATATAAAAATCGTTCTTGCGAGTCCCAACCGTCTCTGTGTATATATATATATATATATATATATATATATATATATATATATATATATATATATAACCTTTGGAAGGATTGTGGTCGAAATCCGTTGACTTAATAATGCGGGTAGGCTGGACCTCATTGAATCCGTTTGCACCCCTGATGTGAATCCTAGGTACGACACTGGTGCTCCGGCTATCCAAGCTTCTCGCCTTACCACATACACAGAAGTGGTACCTGTTCGGCGCCATCAACCTACAAATACGGTGTGCGATGTACGATGTGCAATGTGCACGAACACCTCGCATGTTCCGGTGCATCTTGCAAGCCATTCACCACCTAGCTCCTAATTGTTTTGGCATTGGTGCTTGAGCTGATTAAATCGGCTTAGCACCGCACAGTACCGCACAGCTGTTCGGATGCAGTGAGATCGCGAGAAAGTATATATATATATATATATATATATATATATATATATATATATATATATATATATATATATATATATATATATATTTATATATATATACATACATGTGAGTAGTTTGGAAGCAGATTATTTGATATGCATGTTTCATTGAATACGACCGTGAGTTCAGCGTTGGTGATCTTCTTGTTTGTGGATTCAATTGATCGTATTATTTATCGTAATATCGATTGCCATCACAAAACACCTCGGCACAAAACAAGCCAGCACAAATGACGGTGACACCCACCACTTGTACTACAGAAACACAATGACACCAGGATACAAACAAGATGAAACGGCACTCAAAAACATTATTCAGAGAAACTGCAAAACCACAAAACCAGCAGATAAAATCAAACTGAGCATATACTACAACAGCCCAACTACAGCATCACTACTCATGAAAAACAATACCGCACATGATCCATCACCACTCAAACAAACAAATATGATATACCACTACAATTGCACCTTAGGAGACTGCGCACTCCTACCTCACAGTGGATACATCAGGAAAACAACCACTACACTCAGTCGAAGACTCACAATGCACCTACAAAACGGCGGGCCACTCTTTCATACACACGAACACCACAACACAGCGTCGACAAGGAAATTACTAGTAGAAAACACTAAAATACTCGCAACCACCCACAACAAACGACGTCTTATTGACTTAGAGGCAATATACATCAGACACATCGATGCAGCTATCAACAAACAAATCAACGCGCTTGGAACACTCAAACTCTACGAGGGGCAGCCCCCCCCCCCCCCCCCCCACCGGAAATGTAAATTTCCAGTACTTCCAGCGCCCACTCACATAACGCACGCGAATTGTTACCCAAAACATAAATATAAAGTGTGTATATTTCGGACTCTGAATTGACATCACCGACCCGGGAGGCAGTTGTCTCTAGTTATCTTGATTTCATCAATGTGACTTTCCCAACATACCGTCTTGAAAATGTCTTAGGTTAAGACGAAACGTCGATAAAATACAGTGTTGACCTATGTGTTCATTTTAATCTTGACCATCATGCACTACGGCGAAATACTACACAAACACAACGAAGAGACAAGGAAAATAATACGATCAATTGAATCCACAAACAAGAAGATCACCAACGCTGAACTCGCGGTCGTATTCAATGAAACATGCATATATATATATACATATATATATATATATATATATATATATATATATATATATATATATATATATATATATATATATATCTCTCTCTCTCTCTCTTTCTTGCGATCTCGCTGCCGCCGAACGGCTTGGACAACTATTGTCGGTAAGTCCCCAAGTGCGTGCCAGCCGCCAGTCCGCGGCAACATGTCAGCCAGTGCCGTGCCACACGGTCGCGTGTCTTGTCGGATGCAGTCAGCTGACGTGAGGAAGGTGGGTGGTGAAGATGTAAGTGGCAGATTGTGATATGCATCAGACAGGCCCGACTGGTATGAATGCGAATGATGCGAATTACAATAGAGAAGCATGCATGGCGGACGAACACCGATGGAAAACAGATAGCGGCAGCAGTTAGACAGATATCGATTGCGTGAGGATGCAGAAGGCACATGGTTTGCAAGCCTTTCAAGCTAATGGATGCCCCCGAAGTTAGTTTGAAGGCTGGTATCAATCGCATCCTCTTTGCATCAGCCCTGCATTGCGAAAAGGACTGAACCACCATTGCATTGACATGCCGTCGGCACTTGAACACAGTACACATGTACATAAGCATGTCTCCTCCAGCGTGCCCGCTCAGCCTGCGAGAAGCTGTCAGCACGTCGATATGCGATTGATCCCTTCGCACGCCTCGTTGGACGGTTCGGCTAGGAGAGCCCTTCGCTGTCTACTTATAACGCCGTGCTCAGAGTACACGGCATGGCATTCTGCGGAGCTGCATGCTGTCGCCTGCTGTGTATTGTCTCCGTGTAATTGTCTGGATTTGATCTGTGCAGATGTGATCAGATCATTGGTGTCGAGCTCGTGCATTTCGCGGTCTTGCCCGCACCCCCACCGTCAGTGTTGGTTCGCCCTTCCGTCTAATAATTTCAATTCTTAACGCGGGTCTTGAAGGGCGGATTCCCCAATCGATTTCTGCCGTCCCCATATTGGCGTCTTGTATTGGGCTTTGTAATTATTTCAGAAACTGACACCCCCGGGTCAGGTTGCCTGATATATCAGCTGGAATGCAGGCCATGCATTATGAAGTGCAAGCGGAGTGGTCAGCTTGACGCATGCATGATTCAGTTTGCGATTAGAGCGGCGTGGTGGCCATATTTTCGTCGACTGGCATGCGCATGCGAGAGCCGCTGACGACCTATGCGTAGGAGTGTGCATGAAGGAAATGTGCAGGCCGAAATGGATTGGTGGACACACTCCAAAGAGTCCCATGTTAAAAGCTGAAATTATTGGGGGGGGGGGGACAAAGCCAACATTGCGGGGTACTTGCCCTCTCAAAAGTATATAAAATAATACCCCTGCTTGGATGCGTCTGTTCACTTGTGCCGGTGTCCGTATGTGTGGCCGAGTATGTGTCTAGTGCGTGTCGTGCATGTAATACACAGCTGGTCAGGTGTTTTGTTTTTTTTCACATCGGTGGTTAGAGTAACTGACTGTGCGAAAAGGACATTTGGTCTCGGTTTCGGATTTTATCGAGATTGAGATGAGATAAAACGAAATATTTTGCACGCCAATCCTTATAATTATTGTAAAATTAGGTTAAAATGAATTGCATGCGAACACAATGCACGTACGATTTTGCTGTACTAGACTTACTCCAACCTACAGAACAGCGTAATCTCGCGCCAAATGGCGGACACTGGATCACATTGCTACCAATGGCGCCAAAGAGGGGCGAATAGAGCGATCACCACCTGCCGAAAGCCTTCGGACATGAGAGGGTCCCTCTCGGGCTTAAGGGGCACATTCGTGGGCTCAAACTGGCCTCCTCCCAGGCATGACCTGGGCTGACCTAGATCAGGATTGGGTGAAGCTGTGATGAAAAGAGAAAATCCAAGCATTATGCTCTGAATTCATGTTTATTTACTAAAAATCTGTCCATAAGCCTCGAAGTAATGAACGTGAAGATTGTATCGAGCATATGATCACCTTTTTATCTACATCTCGCTGCCAAAATAAAGTTCAGATCGAATCTCACATCTGACTGGATACATGGCGATGCGGGGAAAGACGGAATCTTCAGCAGGCAACGGTCGCCGGTCACCATGGCGACGGCAGTGTTGGTCCGGCCGGCCCAGCTGAGTCGCCGGTCACCATGGCGACGGCAGCTCTAGATCCCAGCCCAACTGAGTGGCCGTTTCGACCCGGTTCAGCAGGCCGGTGAACGGGCTACCAGCGGCCTATGCTCCCACAAACCTCAAGCGGATCAGCAGAGCGCCGGCGAGAGTGTTTTATTGGCGGGCGAGAGCAGACCCAGCCCGCGATGAGAGTCTCATTTGCCAGTCTTTAAATGTGGCACGGTGCCGCCTCTAAAGAGCCGAAGACTCGTGAGATGTGGCCCCGGCTGGGTGGGGAGGGGGGACTGTCCCGGCGGCTGGGTCGCCTCTAAAGAGCCGAGGAGTCGTGGGATGTGGCGCCGGATGGGTGGGGAGGGGGGACTGCCCCGGCAACTGGGGCGCGTCTGGCCAAGGAGTCGTGGGATGTGGTGCCGGCTGGGTGGGGAGGGGGACTGCCCCGGCAACTGGGGCGCGTCTGGCCAAGGAGTCGTGGGATGTGGTGCCGGCTGGGTGGGGAGGGGGACTGCCCCGGCAACTGGGGCGCGTCTGGCCAAGGAGTCGTGAGACGTGGCGCCGGCTGGGTGGAGTGGGGGGGGGGGGGACTGCCGCGGCAACCGGGCCACGTCTCGCCGAGAGGATTGGCTGGTGGTTACTCGACATCCGGTTGCGGGAACTGTGTCAGCGTGTCATCGTGGGCGCATGGGGCCACGTGCTTCACCAAGGCTAGCCACCGGTCAACCCGCGCGACACTTCCGGAGTTCAAGAAACTCAAACTGGAAGCAAGATGTCGGATAAAAGTATCGCTCGTGCTATGCAACTCTGGGCTAAGAAATCACAAAATAAAATACACCAGAGTCTCGGATATGCGCCCCTAATTCAAATATCCTCCTTTCCCACTAATTCACCCAACGTCTGAGCAAAGCGGACCAACATCATCGGCATTCCGAGCGAGCATTTCCCGAACTGTTTGTGTAGAAAGATCATCGCTCACACTTCTCACCCTGTTCAGGTTTCCAGAACGATTCCCCAGATACCGGAGGCATCTACACTTGGAGTTATTCAGAGGGTTGAGTGTGATAATACCCATGGTCACCCCCGGGCACGTCACTGCTCCAACTCGCTTCCATTATAGGATATAATGCAATAATGCAGTTCTTTGCTACTGTAAGTCGTCCCACCGCTTTTTTGGAGTATTCACTGAGCATTCCTATTGCCTTCCTGGACATTCAAGAATGCTTCAGAAAAGCAAAAACCCCAACTCATATTCATGATAACCTTCATTCAGCACGCCAGTTGAGTTAAGCCTTCAACAAACTTCATTCAGCACCCCAACGTGTTAGGTCCGTCGAATAATGTGACACACCGGCGCTCTAGCACATCACATAATAGCTATGACACCATCCAGCCAACATGACGGTGACATAGCTATGACTGTCTCCCCAAGTGACAAAACTAAGCACATGCCCTCCACGCATTTCCAGCTTCTCTAATTATACCCAAGAGTTGCACAGCTCTTGCATAGTAAAGGTTTTCGTATTTAAAGAAGACCAGGAGTTCATCTGGTGCAATTTTTATGTAGTATATTTCAAGACGAATAATACCATTTCACGTTCGTCAAACTAGCGACAGATTCCTATTGATTTTTTTCTCTCCTAATGTCGACCCCCGTTTCGTACGCAGCAGCCTATCCTATTTGGCTACACGCACTATTACAGGCTCGATTGATATTAGGCTTTCCCATCGCCAGCTATTCAAAAGTTAGGACAGCCAGCTTAGGAATGCCTCAGGATGCCAATACATATGTCATTTGTCTGATGTTCAATACAGATGGTTGCATCCTGTTTTTGTGTCTTTTTGTTTGCAGATAGGCCACCACCAGTTATTAGTAGAAGCAGTCCCAGGAGCACCTCAGCTAGATAGCAAGCTAGTAACACCAAGGAGCTCCTGGGTCCACAAAGTGAAATGTGTTATGAGGGGGGAAAATGAAGAAGTTGGATCATGTACATACACATGCACAAGCACACAAACCTGCATATGTACACACATGAAACATGTACACCTACACATACTTCACATACATAGACACATGTGCACTCACATATCTATACAAATATACATACATACACATATACTAACATGCACATACATAAACATACACACACATGCACACATTTTGTAGTGTGCAAATGATCAAAGTTAATTTTGATCACCAGTTAATTTGTGATATATGAGCTAATGAAATGAACTCTGATAACTTTTTTTATATCTTGTTTCTTAATAGGCACATGATTGCAGCAAGGAAATTCTGTACCAATGATACTGTTCCAAGTTCTTGGTGCTATAAATGGTATGGAATGAAGTCTATAGGATTTCGATGAAAAAGGTACATGGAAATGATCTACATGCCTTAAATTACTTGGTGATGAGTATCGGAACATATTCATCATAGTTATTGGTAATGTTTGATTCCAAAATATGTGGAGTAGTAATATGCTCTGTTCCTGCACAATATGAGGGAACTTCAAAATGTTATATTTCAAAAACAATTCATTTGTAGGGTATGCATAGTGCTGTTTATCTATGATTCTTGAAGCCCTTTTTGTATTTTAACAATTCTGTCTAATCGTGTTGGAAAATTGTTTCCCCATATTAAAGCACAATAATTTAAATAGGGAAGAATCAAAGTATTATATAAGTATTTTAATTCACGACTTGTGATAAAGTATTTTGCTCTTCCCATTATTCCTAGATTTCTGCTAGTTTTTACAGCAACATATGCTTTGTGATGCTTCCATGTCAATTTTTCATCAACTATTATACCAAGATATTTGATTTGCTGTTTCCTATGAACCTTTTGAGAATTTATTGCTATGTTTAAGTCAGCACTAGGCATACTGGAATAAATTTGGTAATTTGTTTTCATGACATTCAATGATAATCTATTAGATTGAAACCATTCAGTTATTCCTGTAACAATGGCATTGACTTTAATTTGCAGTTCCTTTATATTTGTAGCTTTTATCCTGACGGCAGCATCATCAGCAAATAAGTAAAATGTTCCATCTAAAGAATTACCCAAAGCATTAATGTATATAAGGAAGAGTAATGGACCAAGTATGGAGCCCTGTGGAACTCCCATTGTAATGCACTCTGCATGAGAGGTTATATCATTGATTCTTGTTTGCTAATAACGATCTTGTTTGCTGATAACGATATTGAGTTTTATATTCGCCGGAAGGGCGGACTCTTCCCATTTCCTTCAAAATTGTTACGTCAAGCTAGATTGATATTCGATTCTTACCGGTGGAACATCGTGAAAACGCATACTGGTAGGGCTCGGTACCCTGATTATCATGAATGCAATAAAGAAGCCGTATTACAAAACACTACGGAGATATTCGGGGTCAAATGTGAAAGGTCATCGAGATCGGACTCCTCGGATTTTTTTCTAGTAATCGATGCACTGATCATCATGAGCATAAAAGCTAAGAGGGGCGTTCATAAACAGCTAAGATATTCAAGGTCAAAGGTCAGAATCGTTCAGGACGAACTCTTCAGATTCTCTTAAAAATTGTTCCTCAGGTAGTACTCGATGCACTGATCATTATGAGCATAAAGGCTAAGAGGAGCATTCATAAACAGATGAGATATTCAAGGTCAAAGGTCGTGGTTATTGTGGTCGGACCGAACGAGGTGGTGCTTGCCAGACTTCGCCTCGAACACACCAGATTGACACACAATTATATTTTTATCGACCACGCCGCCCTCCACTTTGTAGCACATGTCGAGTCCGCATTACTGTCGCCCATGTTTTACTTACCTGTCCAGCATATGCTCCTCATCGTCGCGCTATTATCCAGTATTTCACCAACATCCTTACACAAATTTCGCTTCTGGCTCCCTTCGGAATGAGCACCAGGCACCCCTCGAGCTACTTTTCCGCTTTTTACATGACACCAAACTTCCCGAACTGATCTTATTTATCTCCCACACGCTACCTGGTTCAAGCTGATTTGATGTGAAGTTAACAGCTATATGACTCGCGTTACACTCCTCGTTAGCTATATGACTTCGTTGCACACGTCTTCCTCTCCGAAGTCGTAAAACACATACAAATAGGTTATTACACTAGGTAGACAAGGACCGATCAAACTTGGCCAAAACTGACGGTTTTCCTTGTAGATCGCGCTTGGTTTTTTACCTACGGATTTTCCAAACAGCTTGGTTTTCCTCATTTTCAGGGTTTTCCAAGCTTTAACTTAACCATACACCTACACATACAATGTCGGGCCTGATGCCCACGGCTCGCTCTGGGCGCCGGGCCTCCGCTTCGTTTCAGGTCGCAGGTGGGCAGTGGAGCCTGTTCGTAGGCTACGAAGCTGCCCACCCTCCAAATGTCCTTCTGATTGTTATGCGTGTGTGTATGTATGTATGTTTGTACATGAACCTGTGTGCCATGTGTGTATCGGCCCTTCACGCCACGTTCCTTGTTTGCCGGCGTCTCATCTTTCCTCTCTTGCATAATTGATATAACCGGATGCCACTGAAGCAGGATTAACGTAACCCTATCCTTAACCGTTAACGTAGCAATCTCTAGCTGATGGCACTCTGCCTCTGCTAAAGATTTAAGGAAATAAAAATATATATGTATACATTTTGCATGTATACATATATAGCAATTTTGAAGGAATTCTGAGGAGTCCGACCTCAAGGACCCTGACATTTGACCTTGAATATCTTAGCTGTTTATGAACGCCTCTCTTAGCTTTTGCGCTCATAATGTGCATAATGTGCAATAAGTGCATCGAGTTCTACCAGTGTACACATTTTTAAGAAAACCGAGGAGTCAGATTTCGATGACCTTTGACATTTGGCCCCGAATATCTCCGTGGTATTTTGTACTACGGCTTCTTGATTGTGTTCATGATAATCAGGGTCCGAGCTCTACCAGTATGGTCGTTTTCACGATGTTCCACCGGTAAGAATCGAATATCAATCTAGCTTGACGTGCAGATTGATATTCGTTTCGTGCTTATTTATAATCCTGCATATTCGCACCGGGAGACGTTTTGACCCAAAGAATCCAGCTGTTTATGAACGCCCCTCTTAGCTATTATGCTCGTGGTGATCAGTGCATTGAGTGCTACCCGTGGACCAATTTTGAAGGGAATCTGAAGAGTCCGACCTCAATGACTCTGACATTTGACCTTGAATATCTCAGTTGTTTATGAACGTCCCTCTTAGCTTTCATGCTCATGATGAGCAGTGCATCGAGTACTAAAGAAAATCCGAGGAGTCCGATCTCGATGACCTTTGACATTTGACCCCGAATATCTCCGTAATGTTTTGTAATACGACTTCTTGATTATGTTCATGATAATCAGGGTACCGAGCTCTACCAGTATGGTCGTTTTCACGATGTTCCACGGGTATGAATCGAATATCAGTCTAGCTTGACGTGCAGATTGATATTCATTTCGTGCTTATTGATAGTCGCTACATATTCGCACCGGGAGAAGTTTTGACCCGAATAATCCAGCTGTTTATGAACGCCCCTCTTAGCTTTTATACTCATGATGATCAGTGCGTCGAGTTCTACCCGTGTACCAATTTTGAAGGGAATCGGAAGAGTCCGCCCTTCCGGCGAATATCAAACTCAATATCAATATGAATATGTCGCTAATTTGACGAACATTACCATTTCATGTAAAGGAAAAGACACCAGGATTTATAATGAGACATCAACTGAACGTTTAATATATTTCAATTTAGTTGGAAAAATACGTCGTAAGATCTCCATCCACATATTCGTACCAAACCATTGTAATAAAGACGGAGGCCGAAATAATACTTTTATTATAGTCGAAGACCATTGAAAAAGACGGTTTAAGCTAAGATACAGTTGAGATTAATCTAAATATGTATCTTAGGTAAATTGAAGTGAGGGATCCAAAGCAGGTCTCCACAAAATGACGTTCTGAAGTTGTGAAACTAGGGACGGATTCGGGCAATGAAAATTGAGTAGTCATGGTATTACATGCTTTGCTGATGAAAGGATGCATTCGCTTCGACGACGCTCGTTGACCTGACATCACGCCCTCAGGAGTACGGCCATATCCCAGGTAATTACAGCAGTGCTCTGTTCACAAGACCCGAGAAGTCCGACCAGCCCCATCGTGTCCGTACCTGCTACAGCGAGTAACACAGCACCACTATTGGATGAAGATGGTGAGGCGGAGCATCGACCATAGCGACTGCCCACTGGCAACTCCACTGCATTCAGAGTTTCTTTGGGAAGGGGGACGAAGCAGCTTGAACATCGCTTCGTCCATGCTCCGCCTCACCATATTCGCCATGCGATGGCTCAGGCATTTAATTCGCAAGTACGTCCATCGTCCATCGTCCATCGTCCATCGTCCATCGTCCATCGTCCATCGTCCATCGTCCATCGTCCATCGTCCATCGTCCATCGTCCATCGTCCATCGTCCATCGTCCATCGTCCATCGTCCATCGTCCATCGTCCATCGTCCATCGTTCATCGTCCATCGTCCATCGTCCATCGTCCATCGTCCATCGTCCATCGTCCATCGTCCATCGTCCATCGTCCATCGTCCATCGTCCATCGTCCATCGTCCATCGTCCATCGTCCATCGTCCATCGTCCATCGTCCATCGTCCATCGTCCATCGTCCATCGTCCATCGTCCATCGTCCATCGTCCATCGTCCATCGTCCATCGTCCATTGTCCATTGTCCATTGTCCAATCGTCCAATCGTAAATCACCACATCGTTAGATTTCAAATATGACGTTGGGGTGGAGTTGCACGCATCGGACGGAGTGCACACGCCAGCCACCCTGCACCGGACACATGTGGTGTGTACCGCCTTATGCGTGCGTGCCTGTTGTCATTAGGTCTGAGTGCGTGGGTGTTGTCACGGCAATGCAGCCCTGATGAGATCCGAAAATGGCCCTCCGGACCCATGCAACGATGACTTTCGCAACTGAGGCCGGCCTCTTGTTATCTTCTACAGGCTTGTCGGAGCTATACATGGGTCTTCTCGTTACCGTCAACATGTTCGGTATTGATCATTTTAAAACAGCGAGGACATATTATTGAATGAAGAATGTTTCATGAGTGCAGAATAATTTTTGCCTTCCACTTTGTTATCATGGGAATGCGCCGCATCCAAAGATCAACTGTTTCACAGAGATAGTGAATTGGAAATGCATACACAACAATCAAAAATACATCACATGCTTTTTTCATGTTTGTTCATACTTGTTTAGCATCACAATTTCATGCTGCATGTTGACTTAACCATTTCCAAAAACTTATGTTCGTCGCCAGAACATACATTAAGCACCACATTTTCAGGTTTTGATTTCAATATTTAGTTTCATTGACATTGTCAAGTTAACCTTTACAGAAGGCAATATAAGACCCAACTAAACACACAGTCGCACAGAAGGATGCTCTAGCAGGATCACTGGGCTAAACGGCACTCTTGTCCATCGTCCAGTAGCCTACCATTGCTTCAACAATATCACAAGTGTGAACCTTTCCCATTCATATGTATCATTTGCAATCTGCCTTCCCAATCGCCGTACATAACACTGAATAAAAGCAGGCTATATTTACCTCGCCCTGCATTTAGTGAAAAACTTTAAAGTGTACATTGTTGAAAACGAGATAAGTAAGCAGAGACGTTCAAGCCGGCTAGCAGTATCGCCCCTTAACCCTCGTATCATCGGGACATAAGCAACGCATACAAAAAGTAAGACAAAAGAGCACGTATGTGCGGCCATGCGCTGCATTTTTCCGCTCCTCCGAATTCATTGGGTCTTAAATAAATTTAGAAGCATACATCATTCCTGCCTAGCCGAAAGCATTTCATCCATAATTTTTCACTTCACTGAATGCGACTTCAAGCTTGAAGTGAGTCACAAGCGAATTGTTGTGTAGCAACGAAGGATATTTCTTGGCATCGCATATTACATCCACAAAGCAAGTGTCAATAATTTGTCTTCCGAGATGGGGGGGGGGGCAAAGTGATATGCTTGCTCCTTCTTACTCAAACCCCGGGGGGGGGGGGATACCGCCGCTGCCGACTAATCCGCCGTCCTTGCTTCTTATTATCATTCAACCAGATCGAATAATCATGCAAGGGGCAAGGGAGGAATCGCACAGTTGGGCTAAGATGTGACATTTGCACTGGCAAGGGCATGCCTGTGAAAACCCCCTACCCGGCATAGTTATTTACACATAGTACCTACTAACTGGCCATACGGCTAAGCATTCCGCGGGTTTGCATTTTATCTAATGCTTGTGTGCTAGCAAGAGTGCAGCACTTGTGCAGTCGACCAGATTTACACGAACTTTGCCAAAGGGAGCACCAGAGATCCCCGAAGTTTTGGCATAGATAATTGTGCTTACGCGCGGTACTCATCGAACGCCAATGGGAATTGCTTAGGAACCGCAATGTCCCCACAACTATCGCTGTATTGTAGCTGCCAGCATTTGCTACTATCACAGTAATATACAAACCCGGTAAAACACTTGACGATCATATAAATAAAAACATAAACAACATTATTTAATCATGTCGGGCGCCCTACGATATAATGTCAAGCGATCTATGTGTGTGGGAAGAGATAATACAACAAACAAATGTAGCTGGACACACTCGTACACTATATGTGTACACACACACACACACACACACACACACACACACACACACAAAAATATATATATATATATATATATATATATATATATATATATATATACGTGTGTGTATATTTCATCACTGGCACCCTTGTGGGACAGTGCAGTTCGCGCGGTTTCTTCCAGATTCCCCACCGCAGCACGCTGTGCTCAAGGCGTGACCATCCAGATTTTTTAGCCAGATGAACAGAAGACTACTCCAGCAACATGAGGGAAGGTGGTGCACTCAGGGCGTGCAATTAGACTCATGGATCTGCTTAAGGTCAGATCACGGCCGTGAACTCGATGCCGCGGGCGCCGGTCGGTCAGCGTTAACCCCGTGGCACGGAAAACACTCCCCCAGTTACTACCATGTCTTCGGCAGGAGCCTGCCGAGGGAGATCTTGCCCGGGGTCACACTTAAGCAAAGAGGCGCCAACACTCGAAACGAAGGCACTAACCAAGTGTGTCACTGAGGCGGTCGCAAACAAAATAGTGTATGATATTCCGGTCATTACATATAGCAATGCTATGTACAGCCATATGCGAAATGAAGCGCTGTTCCCTCAGTTTGGACACATGACACATCGATGCTACATCAGAGGCGTTGTCGGCAGACTCACCAGCTCTCAGACTGAAGATCTGCGGCGGGCCGTCGCGCCAGCCGGTGCCGTACCGTGACCTGAAGCGGGTCAGCCGGCGCGAGCCCTGCGGCTGGCCGGTGGCCGCCCGGCCGTGGCGGGCCACCTCGGCGTGCGCCAGGCAAACCAGCGCCGCCGCCGCCAGAGTCAGGCCGGCCGACGACCAGAGCACCGGTGTCATGGCGAGGTCGCGCGCCGATCACCGGTCACGGGGCACAGATCAGGGGTCAGGGGTCACGGCACGGCCGGTCGGCGGTGGCGGTCGGCGGTGGCGGTCGGCGGCGGCGGTCGGCGGTGGCGGTCGGCGGTGGCGGTCGGCGGTGGCGGTCGGCGGCGCGCCGGTCACGAGTCAGGGGGCACGGGTCAGAGGCCACGGGTCAGGGGTCACGTGTCAGAGGTCACGGGTTACAGGGGTCACGGGTCAGTGGTCAGAGGTCACTGGTCAGGGGTCACGGAGCAGGGGTCAGGGATCACGGGTCAGGGGTCACGGGCTAGGGGTCACGTGTCACGTGTTACGGGTCACGGGTCACGAGGTCGCGGCACGGTCGGTGGTGGTGGTCGGCGGGCCGGTCACGTGCGCTCAGGTGGACGCGCTCCGGCCGGCCGGCAGAACGGGACTGGTGCCGGCCCGGCCGACGTCCACACGTGCAGCGGGCGCGTCCGTACCGCCCGCTGCTACTGGTCGTACGGCAGTACACCTCCCACACGCAGCGACACCATGGCAGAGGTGTCGGGTGGTATCGGGCCAGCGGTATGCAGCTGTGCCAACCAGGTGCTAAACAATCGGGTGTGCATTCAACCGAAACGGCGGTGGTCCCGGCTCAGTGCAATAGTCAGCCACCATCTGCCTCTCCTAATCAGTCAGGTGTAAAGTAAAAATGCGTGTCTCTGTCTCTGTCTCTGTCTCTGTCTCTGTTTCCCATTTCCATAATATGCACTATGGTCTGAATAAGAAAAGTGCCCGGTTCTCTTTTACACCTATACTCTCATCGTAATAAAAAAAAAATGATACATCGTATTCCGTGGAAAGTAGCATCAGGGCATAAATGTTTCCTCTCGCTGGCACTGGGCGATGCTAAGCCGATTTAATCAGCTCAAGCACCAATGCCAAAACAATTAAGAGGTAGGCGTTGAATGGCTTGCAAGATGCACCAGAACATGCGAGGTGTTCGTGCACATTGCACATCGTACATCGCACACCGTATTTGGAAATTGATGGCGCCGAACAGGTACCACTTTTGTGTATGTGGTAAGGCGAGAAGCTTGGATAGCCAGAGCAGCAGTGGCGTACCTAGGATTCACATCAGGGGTGCAAACTGATTCAATGAGGTCCAGCCATAAGTGATCTCATTAATTCAACGGATTTCGACCACTGTCTTTCCAAAGGCGTCCATTTTATGTTGTAATTAAAATAGGTAGTAACAGCCTAGCTTTCCGGTTTTCCGAATGCTGCAGAAAACTGAGTTCTGAAGATACACCAAATGGATTTACATGGTTGTCTAAAATTACGCAATGAAAGACACAAACAAATATTTGTGTTTACCTGAGCTAAGCCGTGCTATATATATATATATATATATATATATATTTATATATATATATATATATTTTTATGTTATATATATTATATATATATATATATATATGATTATATATATTATATATATACATATATATATATATATATATATTATATATATATATATATATATTATATTATATATATATATATATATATATATATATATATATATATATATTATATATTCTATATATATATATTTATATATATTATATTTATATTTTTTTTTTTTTTTTATATATATATATATATATATATATATATATATATATATATATATATATATATATATATATATATATATATATATATATATATATATGTACACGTATATGTATGTTTATGTGTATAAATGTTGATTCGTTGATATTTATATAATTATACTTATTTATTCACGTACAATTTTAAACCTAATCACCGCAATACAATTCTTAAATATATGTCACGAAGCACATTATCCTCTAGCAGTGTCCAAGACATTATTTCAACATCGGATCAGGTCAAGGGGATTTACTCGAAAATTTGGGCTTAGTTACGTGTTTCGCGTGGATCATTATTAAATCATTAAGTTATTGTTGTTTACTGCATTCCTCCGTATCCAAATGTTCAAAAGCACACCTTTCGATGAGCAGCGACGTTCTTTTATGACTCTGACCTCTGCAAGGTCATCTCAGATCAGTGACCTGAGATAACCTCTTTCTGGAAAGTTCGAGTTTCCGTGTATTTTGCATGTTCTAAATTCAGCATCAAACTTGACCCATGTGTAGCCGTTATTCAGTAATTAGGCGCATAAGTGTCTAATGCGCTGTGATATGTTCCCAAGAGGCGCTTGTTTACACGCGCTTCTGTTCGGTCAAGTGTAAGGGATAACCGAGTTATCAGCATTGCGTATTCGATAATAAATAAGACACAGTACATATGCTCACTTATGGTTGCTTGCTACGTAGTGTCTTTAGCAATCGCTATGAGATATGAAATATATGAGGTGATATGCATATCACATGATATGACATATGAGATCTGTCGTAGAGATGCGATAACAATCGCCCCGCAAACAACACGAAAAATAGCACTACAAAGAGTACTGTGCTCCCGAGTCCCTGACCTTAGTTTACTATAGTCCGATCAGGACGCTTCGAGCAACGTTGTATTGTGCGAAGTTCTCTGCTGCTCTTGTAGAGCTCAGTGCTGACGTATATCATTACGGAGACACATAGAGCATCCCATATACCGTCGTACATGTCCATACTTGCTTATATGGCACGGCCAGAGAAGTTGACTCCCCCCCCCCCAAAAAAAAAGGAGAAAAGTTTCTAGGTGGTATATCTGTCAATTTGAATATGGACATGCTTACGATATGCAGAATTTAACGTTCAACAAGACTGTGCATATACAAAAACAAAGCCCTTCTCTGATGCACTTCGCATAAACACAAAAAGGAGCGCACTACATCGAGAAGTTGCAACAGTTGACTATATTGGCCTCACTTCCCGCCGAACGTCATGACCTAGCAGCTTCAAACTTACACACAAACGTGCTCCTACGACGGTCCACACAGTCGTCAAGTGTCGCGGCCCTGGCCTGCTTAGTTTCCGAGATGTCAGATGCTGGATTGACAAGTTGACACTCCCCCACGCAATCCTATTGCGATCGATCATCCACCCGAGCAAATGTTAACATGTTCGACACATCGGTACATCATGATGGCAACATGTGGCGGTCACAGACACGCACACCCATTTGTGACGATCTTAACCATAGGCCTCTGGGCACAGGACGGATTTTCTCCCCGAGGACCCTGTCATGGCCAAGCTCAACAAGCTAAATGTCAATAATGTCGGATAGCCACGATACAGGAATGAGCCGCCCGCCTGTTTCGCGTCGCTCTGCGTGCGCGTGACTGGCGGCCAGGCGCGGCTGCGTGCGGCAGCGCCAGCACGTGCACAGACCAGTCGAGGTGTTTGTCGGGTGGTCACGTGCCGTCACGTCGTGGGCCTCCAGCCCCGCCCCCCAGACGTGACATCCGGTCAGCAGGCGTTCCCATGGTTGATCCGAGCCGACAGGACGCGCACGTGCTCGGAACACACCGCCGGCCGGCGCAGGCGAGCAGATCCGCCGATAATGCCGCTCATTGTGGCTGTGGGCTTGTTCGAATTGGACGCAATTACCAGTGTGCGCCCTTTCAACTCAAAGCACTCCTCTCGGTTCTTCTCTCAGCTCCCATGAGAGAGCTCAAGGAGCCCAGCAAAATGGGTCCTTTAGCTCGGGAGAACTGATCTTCTGGAAGATAAATGGCGTATAAAATGACCAGGTTTCAGCTGGCAATAATCCTTCACTGCTAAAACAGGGTAACCATGGCCTCATCCCTGGTTGGAGACGTTCTGGAAAGTGGAAAAAGGCATGAAAATGCACTATGAAAATGCATGCAAACAGATATAAACTACACCAGTAGGAATGTTGGATGGAAGTGCGAAGTCTCTTCCATATTTGGCGACCGTAAACAGTGCCCCTGTGGGACAAAATAGCACTAGGCCATACAATTTCGCCAAAGTCCCTTGTCACATAACAGCAAAACATTAACGATGAATACACAACAGCAAGGTATCAAAAGTTCCGCATTGAAATGGAGGACTGCTGGGTAATTATATTTATTTTAAGCAATCTTACAAAGTGACGAAATCGCTTCCAGGAAAGAACGTTTTTAATTATCTACTACAAAATCATATCATATCCGATATATTTAGTGCCAAGCCATTTACATATCTTGCGATGGCCATGTACTGAAGCAGTTAACCTCATTGAAAACAATAATACGTCTGCATACACTTTAATCGATCTGCATACACCGCATACATTTTAATGGATCTGCATACACTGCATACACTTTAAGATATCTGCATATACTGCATACACTTTAATAGATCTGCATACACTTTAATAGATCTGCATACACTTTAATAGATCTGCATACACTTTAATAGATCTGCATACACTTTAATAGATCTGCATACACTTTAATAGATCTGCATACACTGCATACACTTTAATAAAAATGATGCAATTAGAGGTCATCAATTCAAAATTAAAGTTAATCACAGCAGGACAAGGTTAAGACAGTCTTTCTTCACCAACAGGGTAGTAGAACATTGGAACCAGCTGCCAGAAACCATTGTCAGTAGCAGCACACTGAACATCTTAAAAAACAGCATAGACACACATTATAAGAATAGAGGGCTTGCTTTTCGGTATTCCAGGGAGAGCTGATCGACGGATTTGGTGGGCAACTGGTTCAGTGTCCAGAGTGCAACCAAGAAGGGCCTTTGTGGCTCATAGTTGCACTGATCTTTTATGTCTCTTTATTTATATCTCTTTGCTTAAGGTCTGAATGGCAGAATACAATATGTACAGACAGGCGAGCCAACCTAGCCTAACACAACCGATTTAGTGTACGTAGCATTGCCGGCAAGCCTTGCTTACGGCCAGAGGTTAACAGTTGTGCGTCACCATCAAATTGTACTACTTCTACGTCTGGTGCATACAGACGCAAATATTCTGCATAAATCGCGTGCAAGCAGCTCCATGATACCCTGCTCGGCTTTGGGGCGCATTGACGTCGTTGGTCACCTAGCGCCCAAAGCAGTGGATCTCATGGCCGAGCAGGGTAAGCATAGAAGTGAGCCCCAGGTGGTTGCTGGTGGCGTATTAAAATACAAAATAAAACTCAGCGGTTCGGAGATTATCGGAGCGCTGGATCCGTGTGTGTGAGCGGATGACGTATGTAAGTGCACTCGTTTCACGTTGGAGACACCTGCGTCGCCGTGACCGGAACTGCTCAAATGAACAACCACCGCAGTCGCAGTGCAGTGTGTCGCAGTCGCGTCTGTGACGGAGGTGTGCTACAGTCGCTTCTGTAGCGGAGGTGTGTCGCAGTCGTGTCTGTAGCGGAGGTGTCTCCCTGTCACGTCTGTAGCGGAGATGTCTCCCAGCCACATCTGTGGCGGAAGTGTGTCGCAGTCGCATATGTAAAGGTGTGTCGCAGTCGTGTCTGTAGCGGAGGTGTGTCGCAGTCGCGTCTGTAGTGGAAGTGTGTCGCAGTCGCGTCTGTAGCGGAGGTATGTCACAGTCGCGTCTGTAGTGGAAGTGTGCCGCAGTCGCGTCTGTAGCGGAGGTGTGTCGCAGTCGCGTCTGTAGCGGAGGTGTGTCGCAGTCGCGTCTGTAGCGGAGGTGTGTCCCAGTCGCGTCTGTAGCGGAGGTGTGTCGCAGTCGCGTCTGTAGCGGAGGTGTGTCGCAGTCGCGTCTGTGGCGGTGTGCCACATCCGTTTCAGTAGCGGAGGTGTGTCGCAGTCGCGTCTGTAGCGGAGGTGTGTCCCAGTCGCGTCTGTAGCGGAGGTGTGTCGCAGTCGCGTCTGTAGCGGAGGTCTGTCACAGTCGCGTCTGTAGCGGAGGTGTGTCGCAGTCGCGTCTGTAGCGGAGGTCTGTCACAGTCGCGTCTGTAGCGGAGGTGTGTCGCAGTCGCGTCTGTGGCGGTGTGCCACATCCGTTTCAGTAGCGGAGGTGTGTGACAGCTGCATCTGTAGCGGAGGTGCCCCGCAGCCGCGTCCGCAGCGGCGGCGGCGGCATGGCGGCAAGACTGGTGCCGGTGCCGGTCGGGCTGACGATGGCGCTCAGCTCGGCCATGCCGATCGTGGCGATCGCGACCGCGACGCTGCTGCACGAGCAGCTCATGTACAGGCTGATGGCCAACATGGCCGCCGCCGAGGTGTGCATCGGCCTGTGCATGGCGGCCGTGGGCGCGCTGGGCGCCGCGCTGCCGGCCATGCCGACGCCCGTGTGCGTCGCCTTCCTGGCGTTGATGCCGTCGCTGTCGCTGACGGCGATGGTGGCGCTCACCGTGCTGCTGCTGGAGCGCTACGTGGCGGTGGTGCACGGCCTGCGCTACTTCGCCATCCTGACCGACGGCCGGCAGCTGGCGCTGCTGCTGCTGCCGTGGGCAGTGTGCGCGCTGTGTCTGGCCGCCACCGGCACGCTGCTGGTCGCCACGCTCGGCGTGCGCGGCAACATGGCGTGCGACGCGGTCGCCGCGCCGGCCACGCTCTTCCTGGCGGTCGGCTCGCTGGAGCTGCTGCTGTGCGTGGTCGTGATCTGCATCAACGCGGCCGTCGGCCTGCAGGGCGTGCGCCACGGCCGCGCCATCCGGCGGCAGCAGGCGGCCGTCAGCGCCGTCGTCGACGCCAGCGAGTACCGCAGCTACCGCGCCATCCTGTCCGTATCGTGTCTGTACATCGCGCTGCTCGTGCCCAACAACATGCTGTCGATCGTCGCCTTCTTCAGTCGCCGGCCGATGGCAGTCGGCGTCAAGCTGGCGCTGCTCATTCTGCGTGCCAACCTCCTGATCATCGACGGCTGGCTGTTCGGCTTCTGGTGCGAGGACCTGAAGGCCAGGTACAAGAAGATGTTCGCGGTGCGCGGCGCGGCGGCAGCCGCTCGGGCTCTCTGGACGGTGGTCCGCGGCCGCACACGGGTGACTGCAGAACCGCCGCCTGGCGGCCAGCCGTGACACTTCACCTCCACACGCCACACCGGGAATCCGTCGGCAGCTCTGGACCAGACAAGTGGAAGCCCGACTGACAGGTCGGCGCATTGCATACGCATTGCCAGTTGATAAAACAATCGGTGAGCCAATCATATACGAGTGCAAGTGAGCAAGTTCGCTCCTCATACTCGGATGAACACGTTAATGGCGAGATGCGGCGGGTGAAAACTACTCAAACTGTGCGTATTGCAGGCGAACAACGGATCACACCAGGTCGACACATTGCGCACATTGTCATAGCGGGCATGCATGTCGCCACCAGTGTGGAATGAATGTATTGGCCCTCCCCGCCGTTCCCATCCCACATGATGTTCAATAAAAGGTCGCCAGGCGAAAAAAAACGGCATTGGCGGAACTCTGCCTACATTCCTGCCAATCGACCGTGTTTGTGCACATATGAAAGAGTTCTCCAATATACCATATTTACGACAATGTAATCATTTTGCCGAGAAACTCAGAGGTCACACATAATTGAAAAATCGTCAAGGTATCTTTTCAACAAAGCGGCCTCCTGCTTCATCCTCCAAAAGCTTGATCACCACGGTTTGGTACTGATCCGGCTTTAATATCACAGATAAGATGTTTATGAACTCGACCGATTCTCGAACATATCATTTTCAATTAATTCGAACATCACGATGATCGGAAGGAGGGTCTTATTCGCAAGAACTATCGGCAGCACAAGTGACGTTCACGGAAACCCAACTAAATTGAGTCCGGATACCAGGTCGGGAAAGGCTGCAAAGACAAATAACCGTGTATTTCTGTCCAGTCTTCACCTTCAGCTCATAACATGTCACTAACGGTACACCTGGAACGTGCAAAAGCGGGCAGACTCGAGGTCAACCCTTCACGAATGGATCAAATGATGCAGCTGTAATTCATAACACAGAAATTTACGTTGCAAGGTAACGTGAAGCCCTCTTTTGGTAACCGTATACGGCAACGACCAATGCCAACAAAGCAGAGAGAGACTGAGCAGACCAAGGGCAGAAATCAGACACAAAATAGCGCCAGGTTCAGTTGCCCCCCCCCCCCTGCTGATGGGCCAGGTTCACACAGCATGGTGTTGCATATACAGCCGAATACCGAGTCATCGGCCACACGGAGTCGGCGTCGGTTAGTGTTTCTGGCGTTCGGCTGTCGCCGACAAACGCCTCCTTCGACTCGACTCAACTCGATCTTAGAACACCTGACAACAGGTCACACGACCGGCATGGCACGACAGCACATGGTGTGGCTGAGTACCAACGTGCGGCGCACATTAACGCTGCTGCGTGAGCACATCCAACCAGAGACTTCGCCGCTGCTGTGGACTGGTCACCGGCCGAAGCTGCCCGGTGAGACTCGCGTCGCTCCTCAGGATATTGTCCTCACGCAGCTGCATCGCCCCCTCCGGGACTGCAGGGACACACTGGGGTTGCCCGGACACTCCCGTGACGCGGCAGCCACTCCGCCCGTCACGGACAGGGCACACTGCAGCGGCTCAGCAGGCTCAGCACGGGGTCGCAGGCGCCTTGCCGGCCACTGCGACACCAGGCACCGTCGCCGGCCGCCGCCAGACCACGAAGCGACTGCCGGCGGTGGCCACACAGCCAGCACAGCACCGTCAGCAGGTGTCAACAGGACTCGCCACCACCCGACCGCATCGGAACCGGCGACCTGCCGGCGGCCGCAGTGGCGCGCCGCGGAAGCAAACCGACCCACCACTGCCGTCAGCGCTCAGAAGAACATGCCGCGCATGCGCCGGCCGACGCCCTGTTTGTCGTGCAGCATGTTGAACTTGTTGACGTACTGCAGCGTGGTGCCGCAGCCCTTGGTGAGCGCGCCCAGGTAAGTCATCAGCGTGACGTCGTTCATCTGCGTGAACAGGTCGTGCGCGAACTGCGGCGACTGCAGCACGGGCAGCCGGTGGCTGATGCTGTACGCCTCGCGCAGGATGGCGTAGTCGACGGGCACCTCGCCCGCCTGCATGGCGCACAGGTAGCGCACGATGATGCCGACACGGCTGCGCAGCATCTTGAGCGCGCCGTGGTGCGGCACCAGGCTCTCGGCCACCACCGACTTGTCGCCCGCATCGGCGGTGGTGGCGCGCGCCACGTGGTCCACGCCGATCCGCTCCGCCTCCTCGGTGGCCAGCGTGTAGCCGGTCTCGAGCAGCAGCATCTGCGCCTCGCCGTCCACGATGTCGATCACCGACTCGAGCACCGTGATGGGCAGCTCGCTGCACACGGCGTGCGGGTTCAGCTTCAGCAGCAGCGCGCTCTCGTTCAGCTTGCACACCTGCTTGTGCACGCCGATGTCGGACGCGTCCGGAGCGCCGCCCGTCGTGTACCAGCCCAGCAGGTCCATGTGCTCGAACACCTGGCGGAACTGCTCCTCCTTCAGCGCGTAGTAGTCGGTGTTGATGACAATGTGGCCGTCCACGTGGTCGAACACCAGCTCGAACGAGTTCATGATCTCGACGTTGCGGCCCTTCTGCTGGCCGATCAGCGCGCCCAGCACCTGGCGCGGCGCGCCCTCCTGAGCGCGGATGCGCGTCCAGTGCTCCGATATGTTGAGGATCACCAGCGGGTGCAGCTGCACGGTGACGCTGGCACTGGTGCCCGACGCGGCCATGACCGGTGACGGCGCCGGCGCCTCCGACGTGGACGGGCCGGCATCCACCTCCATGGACGACATTTTGCCGGTCACACGTCCACCGACGGGCTGCAGAGGTCAGCCGGGCTCCAGAGGCGTCAGCCGGGCTCCAGAGGCGTCAGCCAGGCTCCAGAGCTGTCAAACAGGGTCCAGAGGTCCAGAGGTGTCAGACGAGCTCCAAATGTGTCAGCCGGGCTCCAGAGGTGTCAGACAGGGTCCAGAGGCGTCAGCCAGGCTCCAGAGGTGTCAGCCAGGGTCCAGAGGTGTCAGACAGGGTCTAGAGGTGTCAGCCAGGGTTCAGAGGTGTCAGACAGGGTCCAGAGGTGTCAGACAGGGTCCAGAGGTGTCAGCGGGGCTCCAGAGGCGTCAGCCAGGCTCCAGAGGCGTCAGACAGGGTCCAGAGGTGTCAGACGAGCTGCAGAGGTGTCAGCCGGGCTCCAGAGGTGTCAAGAGGACTCCAGAGGTATCAGGAGGGCTCCAGAGGTGTCAGCCAGGTGCCAGTTGTCCGCCGGGCTCCAGGGATGCCAGGCGAGCACCAGATGTCAGCACACCCACCGGCAGTTCTAGCGACGTCTCTGTAAACAGTAAGACAAACGGTGATCCAAAGGCGGCCGTCTATCGATGTGCAAAAACTCTCAAACCTTCCTTAATATCAAGACCTTGAACATTCGATAACATTGGGTTCCACAGTATAACTGCACTGCCTTTAAAATTAGTCTCATTGTTGTAAATGTGCATTCAAAGTGCACGCACACTGCAAGCACACGAATGGCGCAGACACGGGGATTGGAGATCGATCGGCTACGTTAACAGCGAGACAAATTATTTATCGATATCAATACCAATTTCTACCCGGTGCACTGATCAAACAAAACACGTCAAACCTAGAGCCGATATCCATGACAACGGATTGCT
Organism: Ashinkailepas kermadecensis; assembly: GCA_034440615.1. Classification (NCBI taxonomy): domain Eukaryota; kingdom Metazoa; phylum Arthropoda; class Thecostraca; family Neolepadidae; genus Ashinkailepas; species Ashinkailepas kermadecensis. Next base: position 75,294 of record JAOTOM010002945.1, read on the forward strand.
GATGAATACATAGATAGAAAACAAACACAAAACAGCCGCAAACTTCCAGACGCAAGTCACCGTCAGGTATGACCTAGATGAGTTGCAGGTCAAATCACGGCTGGAATGTTGCACAACGCATGCATTCCATAAAGTACCACGACCACCAGAACATCAAAGTGGCTCATCTAGATTTGAGATCTTAGATACTTCCATACTTTAGGCAAAATATGAATTATGTCCAAAGCTTACCTATTTGCTTTTTAACACCAAAAGATCAAATTAGTGGTATCTCAGAGATGTTAACATTTTTGGCGTTAACATAACATTGCATCTTAACATTTATGTGAGCAAACAGACAGAAACACCGGCAGACTCAAGTGGGCCATGGGCCTCCACATCAGTCAAGGTGAACCAAAAGTAGTCAGATTTTCTCGAAACCTATGCACATTTCATCAAGACCAGCTTGTTGAAATACACTTCAAGTGCCAATAGTACTCGTGGGATAAATTCATTCCATTGCTGCAGATCGGGGACAATATGGCATCTACAGCCACCTGAGGCTAAATGGCTCCCAGGGAACAGATGTGACCTGGCAGTCGAATCCGCTAATAAATAAATTGATAATAATGTAAATATCATCAATTCAATTAGCTTGGCTAAGCTGACCGCCGATCGCTTCGCGCTCTTAGGTGACATTCTTCAGGAGTTTAGCGAAGTACACTCCTGATTACGCCGGCAAGCATTTCGCGGCTATGCATCACCAGTGGCGTAGAGGATCGATGCAGAGGACATACGGGCTTTTGTAAGTGCGCCAATTGGCGACAATTGGCAAGGATAATCATGTGCAGCTAGCATGTGCAGCGAACACCCCTGTGCACATGCTTGGAATATTATGCACAGGGTTGGAACCCTTACTTAGAAAGAGTTATCAACATGCCAGGATGAGTGCAGCACAAAGTTACTAGGCTGATCAGCTGACTAGGAAATGCATAATATGGGGAGAAACTTGTGACATTATGCATCTACTCACTCAAGCATGGGAGATTCAGGGGTGATATTATGTAGGTGCATAAGATCATCGTCATCATCATAACGTTTATTGTAATCAGTCTTAATCATCAGTTCAATTATATTGAACATTTTCTCGTTTGGCTGGTTGGTTATTTGGAATTAGGGGCGCATCGACTGCGATGGCCATACAGCGCCCGTTTGAACATTTTCTCAGAGTGGTACAAAAGCACTAGGTGCTTAAATCATGGCACCTATCTGAAGGTGTGGAATGACACTGAAGTGGAAGATAAACATAAGTACACATTTCTTAATGGGACATTTTCTTATGTATCCCTAACCGCCGACACCACAGATCATCTGTGAAGCCACCGCCTAATCCAGCATGGGTCACGACCCAAATTTAGTGCGACTTTAGGGCATTGTGAACTAGTTATCAATGTTAGCGTATGTCACATCTATAGGTTTCAAATACAAAGTCATGAAAATGGCAAGCCACCACATGTCCGCCATTATCTCTCCATCAGTCTCCAAGAGAGTGAATTGCCACAAAATGTCAATCTGAATGATATTTTTCTACTTAGGGTATCAGATAGGGGCCATCTCTTCGGGTTAGACAAGTCAAGATGTGGGACAGCTAAATGTGTACAAGCTTTCAGTCAAAATGTGTCTTATCAATGGAATAGGCTGCTTGTTGATGCAGTGGGGGTCCCGCATTGAATGTATTTAAAAGTAGGGTGGATACATTACTTAGATCCAAGAATGTTGTTTGAATTTCATGCTGTGCATCAGGGGAGGGGATTGGTGTAGATAGAATGGGATTGATGCCAGTGAGTGCCTTAGATCATGCTTTCAATGTGGAATTATGCTAGTAACAAGTGTGCATTCGAATGGATTCAGTACCTTCCTTTGGCTATGTGATACTGATTGGACTGGACATGAGAACATACGGAGGTAAATAGTTGCTATAAAACTCTAATAGTAACTTTATCATCTAATAGTAACTTCTCTCTGTATGCTTTACCCAGATGGGCCTCTGTAGCTCTTATTAACCCGCGCCGTCTCGGGGGTTCATATGCGCCCCCCCAAGGTTTTCTGCAGATCACGAAAGAACGGCGCACGGCAGCGCGCCGAAATTTACCATACCTTTTCCATCATCAATTTTGCATGCTGTTTCAAGATTTTGAGGTCAGGTCATCTAGGGTCAACGAGTTAATCAAGGTCAAGTGAGGTCACCTCCAGAAGAGTTCAACCAGTTGTCACACTTTAATGGATAAAGGTATTTGAATGAAACTTTCAGCATTTGCTTATCTTTCGGGACGAAACAAAACGCACCAGAGGAATTTTTGTTTCTGTTTTCAATTACTTATTAGTTTGGCATATTTGCCCATTAGAGACAACACCAAAGATTCTGGCTAAAGTAAGCATTTTTTTACGAGAGCAAGTTGACTTTGAGCAACGTTTTTCGGTCCGCTCTACCCATTATAAAAATACAAATTAAAGAAAATTGGAAACTCGAAATTTTGAAATTTCAAAAAAATAAAATGTTGATTCTTGGGTGGGCAAAAATTGTATGGCCATGGTCGATTTTGCCTTCCTTTTCTGATTCCAAATAATATTTGTTTTTTCTTCAAATATCCCACAAAATGAACTCCCCAGAGCCAAAAACATGTCATGAAAACCTAGGCCAGTAACGTCACTTTTTGGGGATAAAATTTTGGGGGTGGTGTCTGGTCCAACTCGTTGAGCGCTTTCCAATGACACCTCTTTCGTATTCATGTGACGCTTAGTTTGGAGATTAGAGGGGGATTTGTATCAACCCCCGAGATGGGGTGTGAGGATATGACCGGAGAGATGGGGCGGGTTAAGTCTTAGCATTTTTGCATTGCACCATCATTGCAGTATTTGATAGGGAATTTGTGTTCTCCAGAAGTAACAATTACCCCCTTGCAGATCATTGGGTATTATTATGATTGAAGGTTTTTACAAGACACATTTTACAAACATTTTACCTCCATGAAGTGAACAAAGGGTTGGTTAGGTTAGGTTTTTTTGTAAGTTTGAAACATTTTCTTCTTATTTTCATTGATTTTTTTTCAAAAGCAGGTTAGATGAGGTTAGGTTTCTTAACTTAAGTATTGTATAGCACAAAATGATGGATCTTTGTATTTTTATACAACTTTTTTTCTTGAATGGAAGATTATTCTAGATTAGGTTAGGTTATATTATTATTTTGTGGTTTTCCATACATTTTTATGCTATATTATCCAACTTCAAGCCCCTTTTATGGTGTTATTTTGTCTGCCAAGTGAAAAGTATACATTTGCAGAGGAAATGAGTGGCATGTTAACCACCTTCATAAACATTGCATTGGTAAAGAAATTCCAGGAATTCAAAACCTTGAGGTGCAAATTTACTGATTATAAGACAGACTGAATCAAAATTCTCGTGAAAAAGTAACATTTTGTTCATTCTTATATAAAGCACCATTCCATTCATCCATTCTATTCAATTGATCCAATCCCCTAAATTGCCATACAAAAAGAATATGCTGGAGATTTCATCAATACCAACACTGGTGGCTACATATGTTGCTACAAATCTACATATGTATCTCAGTACATTCTGGAACAGATCCCAGAATTGTTTCTTCCAGAATGCACCCATGGATATGGGGTAACAACATATGGTAAATTTTCACTCCTAACCTAGCCTAACCTTCACTCCAAGCCTAACCAAATCTAGCATAATCTGTTTGAAAAAATTACAGGTTTGTTTTGAAAATTTAATACAAGAAATTTGCAAAGTTTTCCAACTTAAAGGGAAAGCCAAATCTAACCTAACCTAAACAAGCTGGTATTATTGCAATTTAAATTAGATATCTATGAGACCAGTTGAACACACACTGACTCCTTGAAGCAAACAATGAGCTTAGGTATGGTTGGGTTAGGTCAGACTTTTCTTTTAAGTTGGAAAACTTGGCATTATATTTCTTAAATCCTTTTCTATTTAAAAAAACAGATTAGGTTAGGTTAGCCAAGGTTAGCTTAGGTTAGGCTTATGATTTATAAATATTAAAGAAAAAGTTTGCTAACTTTCCTTTTGTAACAATTATTTCTTACATGGAAGGTTGGGCTAAGTTGCACTGGGCTATTTGACATATTTTTCTATCATTTGAATATCAAATATGCTATATTACCCAACAAGCCAATTGTTGGTGGTATTTTCCCTGCCAACTGAAAATTATACAGTTGGAAAGGAAATTGTAGGAACTCAAATAGTACATTCAAGGGTAAATTTCAACCAAACCTAATCCCATTATTTGCTTCATGGATGCAAAATGTGTGTAAAACTATTCTTGTGGATGCCTTAAAGTCCAATAATATCCAAATATTGATTTGCAGAGGGTCAACATATACTATGTTCGTACTGATGCAGATCCTAGACTGAGATGTATTCCACAATGCCCCATGAATGACGAAATATTCTTCCACATTGGAAGACACAAATTATGATAAAACTGAAGTAGGTAGGTAGGCACATATTCCGGCAACTACTTTTTTATGTTATCATGTTGGTTTCTATTGCAATGACACACCTCACTTACATGGCTTGCAAGCTATGGATGCACATTTTATCAAAACAAATTCGTCATAACTGCTTACCTTCCAAGTGAGGCAATGCCGCTGGAACGCAACGGTGCAACACGATAACTCGAAATGTAGCAAATGCGGAGAGTTCGCCGCATGCTTCCATATTTCAGTGACACCACATTCATAAATAACTCCATCGCGGTGGTGAAACTATTTAATGGGTGTAATTTCTCCTGTGCTAAGATACACTACACCAATAGCTGGAGATCCCGAGTGGGTCAAGGGGTCTGGACTCTGGAACCCCTGGTTTGGTGCCCTGTCAAGGGAGTTGATTTCTGAAGATTATTTTTTGGGGAACACAATTCATTAAGGCAATGGGCGGCCCCGAATGGACTGGGGGAGGGGGCACACTCCATAGGACAGTGATAAATTATTCGTGAAATAGGGTGGAATATATCACTTACTGAACACTGAATCGACATCCTTCCCAAATAATTATCGACATCGTGCTCCTTGGTGCGTGCTTGTGAAGTCATCATGTCTCGTTTCTAACACTACCCGTATATATGTATCATGCTTATGCTCATCATAATGGATCCGGGATCGTGATAACGAAATTCCCGTAGTGCAACTTCATGCAAAGGGATTGCCTATAATGTGCTATGTTATACAATACCAGTGTATAGCATAGGTATTTGCATCGCTATCATTGATATCGGTATCTCCAAATTAGGTACCTCTCAATACACGCAAAATGGATAGTTATATGGTACTATGAAATTGTCCCATAACTGGGCTTCAAGGACCTAAATATTTTAAACAGCATTATTATCATAGCGATTTCGTCATCCTGCTGTACTCGTTTCGACATCCCACACCTAACGATAAATCATTATTTTAACACTGCCATAGGATCCCATTTTAAAAGTTGACATTATTGGTGGAGCAAAGCCAACATTGAGAGGTACTTACCCCCTTCAAAGTATATAAAACACATTAGCATGTTTTAGAGCATGTTCTTGTGTTCATCATGTCCCTCAGACAAGAACATGTGGATTCCCCAATCTGTGACCTTTGTGCTGTGATGCCAGAGATTAAATAAACTGATCAACAACCGGCTGTCGCACAGTGGCGTAACGAAGGGGAGCCTAAAGGTCGGGCCGAGTCCCTGAGAATCACGCTGGGGGCCTCAAATGTTTGCGCCTGCGCCCCTGAAGATCGCACTGCGCCCCCCCCCCCCCAAAGTCGTGTCTGGGTCCTTGAAAATCACGATGAGGCCCCTAAAGGTCAGGCTGGGTTCCTGAAAATCACGCTGATCCTGGGAGTTCCAAAAAGTCGCAACTGAAAATCACGTGAGGGGTTCGATAGGTCGCATCGGGGCCCCATCCGGCGTTGAAATCAGATGCGGTTGAAATCCGATTGCTCAGAGATTATGGTGCTAGATCGGGCCCCTCCACAGGAAAATTGAGCCTCGGTGACCGTTGGCGAGTGACCAACGGGTGGTCACTAATTATGTTATATTAAAACTAGCCCCTTCGAAAAAGTGGTAACATAAATTTGGGGACTTTTCAAACAATGTGTTTGGTGGACCCCTCCAAATCGGCTTACACCCCCACCCCACCCCACCCCCTCCCCTGACGCAAATTCCAGGAACGCCAATGGTTGGAATGTTTATTTATATATCCTTCAATAGAAAGTACATTGGAACATCGGACGTCATTACGTATAGTGACATTTCAGTTCATTTTATCTGGTGTTCCGCCAAAGGTACACAAGGGCCGTTTAATTTCACGTCACTTCACATATAATGACCTCATGTAACGTCATATTTCGACCTCTACTCCCTGTCATCGAGCAAATGCGTTTAAGAATCTATAATTATTTTTATAAGTTGCTTGGTACTTACATGTTACAATTCCGGCCCAGGACGCATGGACTACGTTGGTCATACGGCACAAATGACAGCTCCTGCGACAGTTATCACGAGTTATGAGGATAATAGAGGTCAGGCTAGGTATTGCCTGTCACAAGCTGTCATGTTGCCACTGCCGGTCACTAGCTGTCATGTCATCACTGCCAGTCAAGTGACATCATGTCACCATTGCCGGTCACTAGCTGCCATATCGCCACAAGCGGTCACTAGCTGTCATATCGCTACCAACGGTCACTAGCTGTCATGTCGCCACCAGCGGTCACCAGCTGTCATGTCGGCACCAACGGTCACCAGCTGTCATGTCGCCACCAGCGGTCACCAGCTGCCATGTCGCCACCAGCGGTCACTAGCTGTCATATCGCCACCGGCGGTCACTAGCTGTCATATCGCCACCGGCGGTCACCAGCTGTCATATCGCCACCGGCGGTCACTAGCTGTCATATCGCCACCGGCGGTCACTAGCTGTCATATCGCCACCGGCGGTCACTAGCTGTCATATCGCCACCGGCGGTCACTAGCTGTCATATCGCCACCGGCGGTCACTAGCTGTCATATCGCCACCAGCGGTCACTAGCTGTCATATCGCCACCAGCGGTCACTAGCTGTCATATCGCCACCAGCGGTCACTAGCTGTCATATCGCCACCAGCGGTCACCAGCTGTCATGTCGCCACCAGCGGTCACCAGCTGTC
>JAOTOM010002945.1:87500-125300 GCA_034440615.1 Ashinkailepas kermadecensis
CGCCCTATGCCGTGGAGCAGAAGGTAAGCATGTCTTTTCACCCCTACGAAATTTCAGAAACCTAAGAATAAAAGGAAGGTCATCAGGTTCTCCATAAAATTCGGGTGGGGGCCATGCATATTGACAGGAAGCTTCCAGATCGTACGAAAGGGCCCAAACCTTAGCAAAAAGGCCCATTTGTCCTGGTAGGATGTACCCAAAGTCTACGCATATCTCCCAACACCCGACAGGAAGTATCAGCATGTCGTTTGGAGTCCCTGGCCAGGGGTCCCCCATAAGCAATGACAGAAGGCCCTAGAGCTCACTAAAAGGCTTCAACGTTCGACAGGAGTTCCATGATGCTGTCCACGGGCACAGGACAGGACGCCCATTTGTCTTGACAGGAGACCCCAAAGACCACACCAGAAATCCCCAGCACCAGGAGGACGGACACATCATGCTTTCTGGATTTCCCAGGCTAGTAGATCCATTAGTTTTGGTGAGGGGCCTTAACGCTCACGGCAGGACCAATATACCATATAGCACGTAGGGATTAAGAGGCCAATGATATCGTCAGAAAAGACCCCTATGCCATACGGAGTGTAGGGAGATCGCCAGGGAGGACCCCTATGCGATATGGAGTGTAGGGGGTCTCATACGGAGTGTAGGGAGTCGGAGACCCATGATATCGCCAGAGAGGACCACTATACCATGCAGGGTATAAGGAGCCTGAGGCCCATGATATCGTCAGGAGATCCAAGCCACTATGCTCATTAGTATTGATAGGAGGCCCGAAAGGTCACGAAAACATCACAAAGCCCGGTGAAGACCATTCGGAAGTCTGGAGGCCTGAAGTCAGGACTCACGAAAGGGCTTGGTCGTGACAGAAGATCCATAGGACTCACGAGAGGGCCCCAAAGTGCGGCATCAGGTCCTGTTGTGTTGTCGGGAGACCATAGGTCAACAGGCTTGATAAGAGGTCTTAGAGTTCACTAAAGGCCTCACTATCTGGTCGGAGGCATCATCATGTTGTCTGGAGGCCCCAGATTAGGAGGCTTGACAGGAGGCTCCTAGACTTGTACGTCGCCAAATCGGAGGGCAAAGGAACGCGTTTCCCCAAGCTCCGTGAAGCTTCGCATTACGCCTGTGGGCCGTGATGCTACATGGGAACAGCCAAGAGATGAGAAGTGGGACAAGCTAAGCTATGTGGAACATCATGTAGCTCCGGTATAAGGCGCCTATAGGGTCGCTGGACGAGCGACGGTAAGTGGTAAATCGTGGGTGAATTCCAATCTCCATGTATATCAGTCATAGGCAGCGTCGAGAATATCGGGCCACTCTGGACTTCAGTTCCGAAGAGGAAAAACGGACACATAAGCTCTTCCTGCGCATTGTGAACTGGTCAACCAAATGACCTTGATCGGTTGTCAGATGGCTCCCTGGTCGCGATCTCTGGTTAACTGCTCGTGCAAGGGAACGTCGCCGTAGACTCCTTTCTTAGAGCACAGATTGATAGTACTTGAATAGAAATACTGTGATGAAAGTTGACGAATATCGGAATGACGAGAGCAGATTTGACTCTGAATTCAAAAATTACAACTTGAATTTCTGTACTACACCGTGAATCACTGTTTAAAGTTGCCCACGAGCGGAAGTACAGCCTCGAACCTCTTTCTTGGCTATGATTACAAGCACTTCATGAAGGACATTGGGATAAGAACGGGCAGACCAAAATTAAAAGGGCACGTATCGTGCCCTTTTCCATGAAACACTTCGGGTGCACTTTGGGTACAAGAATTAGAACGCGAAGCGTTGCAACAAAAAATTGTCACGTTCTCAAAGGCGTGACGGCCGGGTCGGTCCTGGCCCCTCAGGTGAACTTTTGTACATACATCACCTAAATCCTATCAAATTATATCGTTAGGCGTCAGACGCAACGTTAATGCGGACATCGGGGGGGGATCTCCAGTTAGGAAAGAAAACAGGTAGGTTCCTGATGCCATTCAAGAACTCTGAAACATGCGCCCGCGACAAGTGCGCCCGGATGCTCACTGGTATGTGCGCGAATAATATAATTACGATTTATGAGACTCTGTCTCCATAAAATATGATGCGAAGTGCATTTATGATAGTTAGCTTGCCTTCAGACGTCAATTTCATTGCCACTTGCAGTGATATTTTGCGCATATTGTTACTCTGCGTATTGTTTTCTGGAACTATTCTCCACCACAGACGGCGGGCCGCCGGCGGCGACGCCCGCGGCCCGCGGCCCGTCCCCGGACGCCCGCCATTCATAATATGGTGGGGCACGGAACCATTCCCTGAATGTTCACGGGCCCCAACGCCAAAGTTAAAGGCAGATTTTCGTATTTGAAACGATAGGCGATGTGTCTGGCATGAGTTCCGCCACCATTGGAGTTGAGGCCGACAGGTTTTCTCGATATTGTTTAAGAACATTAGACTTATGGGCGTTGAATGGAAAGAATACATCTACAACAGTGAATTTCTCCTACCCCATTTTGGTGTGGCAGAGCCGATGCTGCTTAGTATTGTTGAAGGGTGAAACTTTACTTTTGTCGTGCCATCGCTCGGCGGCCCTACGGATCCTCTGAGCAGCAACCGTTGGCGCTTGACGTGCATCGAGCCATGCCAGGACCTCAATAATGCCAGAAAGCTGCATGTCATAAGGTAAAAATGGCAGGGTTAGATATCTATAAAAGTAGTCGAGTATGGCATCAGAAGGCAGGTGATTTCATGCCGGTTTATTTGAGACTATTGGAAATTAATTCGCTAATGTAGAACATCGGATATACAATTTAAAGTCATACAATGTGATTATTCGAGACAGAAATCCTGGAATTTAGTTCAAAAATGACAGGGTTAGGTATCTGTAAAAGTAGTCGAGCATGACATCAGAAGGCAGCTGATTTTATGCCAGTTGATTCGAGACCATTGGAAATTCATTCGGTAATGTAGAACATCTGATATGCAATTCAAAGAAATACAACGTGTTAATTTGGGACACGAATTCTGGAATTGAGTGCAAAGGTGACACAACAGCTTGTTTCAATGTTGTTCAAATTCGACCTTTGGAAATTGCTTGCACCTCCTCTAGAAACTATAATACAGCATTAATCATAGCAAGCCCATTCTGGTGGTGTTCCTTCACAAACAAGAGCCGCGCCACCGGTATTATGTTCGCTCATGACGCCTAGAGTACGCTCCAAGCCTTCTCTATATTAGAGAGCCTCATGATTTAGTAGTCTTTTCTCCTCCCTATAATCACATTTGCAGTAAGCTATCGATATATATCGGACATCTACTATATATATATATATATATATATATATATATATATATATATATATATATATATATATATATGTATATATCGACCTGAAAATAACTGTGGGATGCCAGTTTTTTAGGTCTATTCCTCCGTAAATAATGTCACAATGGATGAAAATGTTAATCAATAACTTACTGCAAATGTGATTAGAGACCTGGCACGATATTTACAATTATTCACATCATATAGGATAGGAAAATGATGCCCAATACGCTATGCCGGGCCCCGCTGCTGTTTGGATGATTCAGGGCAACATTAACCTTCGTGGTAATTATGTGTGCACGATTCCCCTGATGCCACCCATTAATGGTTGCCGAGGTCCACAGGCGTGCTAGGTATCGCCCTTTCAGAATGGGAGAAACAATGGGTGAAATGGCTTCCTGTCTCCCTCCCTCCGTGTCTTCCTCCTTCGACAATATACTGACACCAGTAATTTGTCCTGCACGTCGGTTAAATAATCAGAGAACTGGCGCCTTCAAAAGGTTAACAAGAGTACCTGGAGGAGACGAAGGGCACCGGTCCCACACGGGTGTGTCAGGTCGGTCCAAGGGGCGCCGAGCGACCCGACCACAGGAGCGCAGATCTCGAGAGGAACTCCAACCTTTGGCAGAAGGGAGCTTATCTCATCACAGAACGATAAACTGGCCTTCGGCGCGTCCTCGGCGTCCGTGTCCCGGACAAGAGAGCGCCTTCGGCCACTGGGGCACAATTGGCACACAACAGGGACTACCATCGCCAACGGCCAGAAGACAATCTGGTAGCATGTCAACTGGGTAAGCAAGTGTGCACCCAGTCGAACTAGCTGGTCACCCAATCAGTCCAGTTCATCCACCCAGTTAAAATTTGCAAAATACCAAGAAAGATGAAAGACACAAGATGCACGTCCAGGGCAGTCAGGGACCAATCTTGCCAACACTGGCACCTTTCGGGACAACTGCCTACCTTGCGAATGTAGGCACCCTCCTGGACCATTCAGACACCGCTATTCGTAACATGCGGGCCACTGTTGGGCATTGGCTAGCTATGTTCTGCTTCCAGCAAGATCGGCGTCCTTCTGGGCAGTTGGGTGCTCTGATAATGTAGGCGCCCTCCTAGGTTAGCCGCTGCCCTCTTCGCAATCAGGTACGCTTTTGAGCCTTTGTGAACAATAAAGGCGCCGTTTCAGATAGCTAACACCCATCGTACAAACTATGGCGCTCTTCTGGCCAACTCTAGCGCCTCTATTGACGGTACTACTACAGGCACCCTCATGGGCGCCTCTCTTGACAGTACTTGTACAGGCAGCCTATTGGGCGCCACTCTTTAGAGCGTAGACGCCCTCCTGTGCCAGGCGATCGCCGAGGAGAATGTGTGAACACTCTTCGCAACACAGTGCAATAACTGGCCCAGCATGGCTAAGATGGGCATTTGGGAATTTGGGCGCCCATCTTGAAGGTGGAAGCCGCCCTTATGAACCGGTTGGGAGGTTCTATTGGCAACCTAAGCGCCCTATGTGCGAAATATTGCCGGAAACAAAATATTTCATTCACTTAGCCCATATTGCCCATGGATATTGCACAAAAAATGTTTGCTGGAGGGATAGTCCAACCATCCCTCATCACCACCCCGACCCCACCCCAGTTAGCGTGTTGGTGGAGGCGCCGGTCCATTCTGCTGTGAACGTATCCTTGTTGCAGGAAAGGTGTAGGTTGCTATTCAACGGCAACGCAAAAATGGGATGCCGTCTGTTATACTAGAGACAACTTTACAAAATCACTGTCTCCAGGCTCAGGTCAAGCTCAGGTCAGGACGCTGGTTCAGTTCGAGCAAATGGCTATCTGATTTATAATTCACGAAAAAAGGATTTGTTGCCAAGGTATGGTTTCAAGGGCCCTATGCACGTACGACCCTAAAATATGTTATTAAAGTAATTTTCCAGCGAGGTGACATTGGCTGAAAAGGGAGGAAGAGGAGATGCTGCAGTCAAACGTTCCTGGAAGAGTGCGGTTCTGGAGAGCATGACCACAGTGACCACCTCGGTCTCCTGGGGAATATCTTAACACACTTTCATCGGAGAGACGACGCAACAAAAAATCCCGGAGATGAATGACTTGTTTGGGATTTGCGAATTTACCCCAAATATCATTAAAGCTCCGGATGGTTAGAGGAAGTTTACTCTCCAGTTAGTATGCCAAAATAGACTCCGCTGGGTCGCTACTGGGACCAAGTGTCCCAGATGAAAATGAAGTGACGGTAAGTCGTTACTCAACGGAAACGCAAAAAGGGGAAAAGGTCAGCTTCTAATACCGCGGAAAGGATCACGTTTCGTGAATTTCTAGCAGTGATGCTGAACAAATCGTACTGTGCTTCCAGACAATAATTTACTTTGAATCATTGGAAGTACTTACAAAATGGCCTGACAAATCATGTATATGTGCTCTAGTTGCAACTGCATAAACTACTTGTCGTGATACAGCGCTAAGCTTTGAGGATGTATTCTTTTGCGAAGCATAGAGCGGACTAAAAATAAACAGTCTTGGTGAGGAAGTCTTGGTGCCAAGGGGGGGGGGCGCAGCGCCTCGGCCCCCACACGCCTCTCTATCCATCACCAGACTTGACAGAATCAAATGACATCTCCTTCGTGGTTGAGATTTGTGCCACCATTTTCATAACGACCATTTTTAATCAAATTCGAAAAACGCTTGTACAATGGACTCGTCAATTTGTTTAGACCGCCTCAAATCAAAAACCAATTTTATTGAGCTACAAAATTGCACTTCCCTTTCAAAGTAGGTGTCATCGCTTCGTTGTTATAATTGTTTTTGCTGCGATAATCCCTCTTCGTGGAAAATATATGGAAATATGGCAATATTGGGACGTTAAAAGGAAGTGATAATTAAGTGGATGAATAGCGTATCGGCAAATAATAAGATGGTGCTAACATGTACTCTGCTTCGCTTGGTATCAATTGGCACCTTTACATCTGTGTGCTCGAATTCCGCAAGTCGATAGCAGCAATATGTAGCAATATAGCATCATCAAGATTGCCATCCTACATATTTTCACTAGTTCACTGCCTCTCTCCCTTCCATGAATACCTCCCAGATTTCGCACTGAATCCTATCAAATTATCTACACTCCAAGCCTTCCCTATATAAGAGAGCCTTGTAATGTATTCGTCTTTTCTCCTCCCTCCAATCACATTTGCAGTAAGTTATCGATGGACATTATCATCCACGTGACATTATTTGCGGAGGTATAGACCTAAAAAACTGGCATCCCACAGTTTTTTCAGGTCGATATATATATATATATATATATATATATATATTTTTTTTATATATATATATATATATATATATATATATATATACATATGGATCTAGAACGAAAAAATATGGGATGCCCATTTTTTAGGTCTATTCCTCCGCAAATAATGTCACGTGGATGATAATGTCCATCGATAACTTACTGCACATGTGATTCGAGGGAGAGGAGAAAAGACGAATACATTATAAGCCTCTCTTATATAGGGAGGGCTTGGAGTGTAGATAATTTGATAGGATTCAGTGTGAAATCTGGAAGGTATTCAAGGGAGGGAGAGAGGCAGTGAACTAGTGAAAATATGTAGGATGGCAATTTTCATGATGGTATATTGCTATATATTGCTGCTATCGACTTGCTGAAGTCGAGCACACAGATGTGAATGTGCAAATGGATACCAAGCGCAGCAGAGTGCGTGTTAGCACCTTTTACTATTTGCCGATGCGCTATTCGTCCACTTAATTAGCACTTCCCTTTAAGGTCCTAGATATTGCCATATTTTCCATATATTTCCCATGAAGAGGGATTATCACAGCAAAAACGAATTATAACAACGAAGCGATGACACCTACTTTGAAAGGGAAGTGCAATTTTATGGCTCGATAAAATTGATTGTTGATGTGAGGCGGTCGAAACCAATTGACGAGTCCACTGTGCAAGCGTTTTTAGGATTTGATTAAAAACGGTCGTTATGAAAATGGTGGCACAAATCTCAACCACGGAGAAAATGTCATTTGATTATGTCAAGTCTGGTAATGGATGGAGAGGCGTGTGCGGGGCTGAGGCGCTGCGCCCCCTCCCTTGGCACCAAGACTTCCTCACCAAGACTGTTTACTTTCCGTCCACTCTATGCTTCGCAAAAGAATAAATCTTCAAAGCTTAGCGCTGCATCACGACAAGTAGGTTATGCAGTTGCAACTAGAGCACATATACAAGATTTGTTAGGCCGTTTTGTAAATACTTCCAATGATTCGAAGTAAATTATTGTCTGGATGCACAATACAATTTGTTCAGCATCACTGCTAGAAATTCACGAAACGTGATCCTTTCTGCGGTATTAGAAGCTGTCCCTTTTCCCCTTTTTGCGTTTCCGTTGAATAACAACTTACCCGTCACTTCATTTTCATCCGAGACACTTGGTCCCAGTAGCGACCTAGCGGAGTCTATTTTGGCATACTAACTGGGGAGGAAACTTTCTCTAACCATCCGGAACTTTAATAATACATGGAGTATATTCGCAAATCCCAACCAAGTCATTCATATCCGGCATTTTTTGTTGCGTCGTCTCTCCGATGAAAGTGTGTAAAGATATGCCCCAGGAGACCGAGATGGCCACTGAGGCCATGCTCTCCAGAACCGCACTCTTCCAGGAACGTTTGACTGCAGCATCTCCTCTTCCTCCCTTTTCAGCCAATGTCACCTCGCTGGAAAATTACTTTCATAACATAGTTTAGGGCCTTACATGCATAGGGCCCTTGAAGCCATAACTTGGCGACAATTCCTTTTTCGTGAATGATAAATCAGGTGGCCATTTTCTCGGACTGAACCAGTGCCCTGACCTCTGAACTTGACCCGAGCCAGGGACAGTGATTTTGCAGAGTTGTCTCCAGTATGACCGACGGCATGCTCTATTTGCGATGCCGTTCAATGGCAATTACACCTTTCCTGCAACAAGGATACGTTCACAGCAGCATGGACCGGCGCCTCCGCTAACACGCTAACTGGGGTGGGGTGGGGGGAGGGGGTGATTATCCCTCCAGCCAACATTTTTTAAAATAAATATCCAGGAGCAATATTGAATAAGCTAATGAAATAGTTGGTTTTCGCGCATATTTCGCACACAGTGCGCCTATGCTACCAAAAGAGGCTCCCAACCGGTTCATAAGAGCGGTTCACATTCAAAAGGGACGCCCAAATACCCCAATGGCCATCTTAGCCACGCTGGGCCAGTTATTGCACTATACTGCGAAGATTGTTCATGCATTCTCCTGGGCGCTCGCCTGGCCCAGGGGGCGCCTACGTTCTAAAGAGCGGCGCCCAGGAGGGTACCTGTACAAGCACTGTCAAGAGAGGCGCCAGAGTTGGCCAGAAGAGCGCCGAAGCTTATACCGCGGGTGCTAGCTATCCGAAACGGTGCCTTTATTGTCAACAGAGGCTCAAGAGCGTGCCTGATTGCGAAGAGGGCCCCGGCTAACCCATGAGGGCGCCTACATTCCCAGAGCACCCAACTGCCCAAAAGGACGCCGATCTTGTTGGGAGAACATGGCTAGCCAATGCCCAACAGTGGCCCGCATGTTACAAGCAGCGGTATCTGAATGGTCCAGGAGGGTGCCTACGTTCGTAGGGTATGCAGTTATCCGGAAAGATGCCGGTGTTGGCGAGATTGGTCCCTGACTGCCCTGGACGTGCATCTTGTGTCATTCACTTTCTTGGTATTTTGCAAATTTTAACTGGGTGGATGAACTGGACTGATTGGGTGACCAGCTAGTTCGACTGGATGCACAATTGCTCACCCAGTTAACATGCTTCCGGAATCTCTGTTCCCCGTTGGCGATGGTAGTCCCTGTTGTGTGCCAATTGTGCGCCAGTGGCCGAAGGCGCCCTCTTGTCCGGGACACGGACGCCGAGGACGCGCCGAAGGCCAGTTTATCGTCCTGTGATGAGATAAGCGCCCTTCTGCCCAAGGTTGGAGTTCCTCTCGAGATCTGCGCTCCTGTGGTCGGGTCGCTCGGCGCCCCTTGGACCGACCTGACACACCCGTGTGGGACCGGTGCCCTTCGTCTCCTCCAGGTACTCTTGTTAACTTTTTGAAGGTGCCAGTTCTCTGATTATTTAACCGACGTGCAGGACAAATTACTGGTGTCAGTATTTTGTCGAAGGAGGAAGACACGGAGGGAGGGAGACAAGAAGCCATTTCACCCGTTGTTTCTCCCATTCTGAAAGGGCGATACCTAGCATGCTTATGGACCTCGGCCACCATTAATGGGTGGCACCAGGGGAATCGTGCACACAGTTACCATTGGGGTTAGTGTTGCCCTGAAACATCCAAACAGGAGCGGGGCCTGGTATAGCGTATGGGGCATCCTTTTCCTATCCTATGTGGTGTGAATAATTGTGAATATCGTGTCAGGTCACTGGTCCATGACGTATGAATGAGAGGGATCGAGGGTGAGATTTTAGGTTGCGTCAGTTGCTTTGGCTTTATTGCACTCATAGCTAACGTAATTTGAAGGAACATAGCGGAGCGTTTGGCCCCGAAAATCGCGAGGTATCGGCAATTAATCTAGCTTACTGCTCGAAAACCATCAATGATGGATGTGGTAGGGTAATGGACAACTTAGGTACCTACCAATCATTATCCAAGGTTATCCTAGATCAATGTCCTAACATGACGTCGGATGACCTTTGTGGTGTTTGGAGTAATTATATGGTCAGCATAGGAAATATCAGAAGCGCCATCCCTGCACTACGGTGAGCCTACCCAGCGCGCATCTGCTACTGCTGCTACACAGGCAATGGGAGAAAGTAAAGCTGAATTTTTGCGCAAAGGAAGCTTAAATGTGATACTGGAGCCAGTGATCCCAAAAGTGGAAATATGTGGTATTATTCGCGGGCTTGGAGTCGCAACAACACCCCACACTGGCGAAGGTTGCGAAATGTCGTTCACGGGCGATGGCTAAGCGGCGCAGAAGTTCGTCATTTTGCCACATTCGGTGGCCCAGGGGTGTTCCAACTCCAATATTGTCGCAAACAGCACGCAAGCGGAGGAGATGGGTGGATTGGCGAGCCCACATTTTGCACGCACCTGTGGACATTCGTTGTGGAGTCCTTGGTGTAAAGCTTATCGCTAGTTCATGTCAGATTGCTGACCTGTGGCGAATCTTCGGGAACCTGTCCTGGATAATTTATGCAGATTTCGCACTTTTCAAGCTTGTGCCCAAACAGATGGCAAATTATGCATGATGTCCTTATGAATGGATTGCATATCACAGTAGTTCTCATTCAATGTTAAGTTCATTGAGAGATCGTATGATAATAAGTGGGCCCGTGCCGCTGTGCAGATCAGGACGTCACGCAGGACCGCCATGGGCTTTGGCTTTGGAATTCCAAATCCATACATGTAGTGTACGAGCCTGGAAGGTAAACATTAACGCTGAATTCGAATCAAGCACCCAGAATTACTGCATGACATAGTTGGGCCACCTTTGGTGATTCCAACCTTCGACCTCAGTTAACCAGAGGTCACCGGACGAACATGGAGTCTAAGTGGGTCAAAGCTGATTCTGGCGTAGGTAAGCCACCAAAAACTCCAGCGAGTTCGCGCAGGCCATTTGTAATTTATGCTGTAAAAATATCAGGTTGCATGGTTGCAACGCCCCAGATCCCCTGGTTCTGTGCGAGTTAATACCAAGCAATGCATTTATTCCCTAACCAGCAGAGACAGTCAAACCGTCAAAATTTGGATAAATATGACAGCCGCAGTCAATAGGCAGACAGGCAGTGGGATGTGTGGAAGTTTCCCCAATGAGGTCTTTCCCCATTTTCCATTGTAAGCTGGCAGGCGCGCCGTCAGTGCTTGAACCCTGCTCCGGCGATAGCGTCTGTCTGAGATCATCATGACGGCGCGTTTTGTCATTTCTAGACGGACCGCCCGTGTGAAGTGACTTGGCTCCTTCCAGCCCTGTGCATTGATCATTGACATTGCATAAACAAGACGGAAGAAAACAAGACCACCAGGAGACTCACTGCACAGCTCAGGAAAGTCAGCCCCCTCCCCTTGCCACGAGACTTTCCGCCGCGCCTGGCGATGGGTGTTGGCCGCCGTTCGACGGCCGCTATCGGCTCAGAAGCGGCGGCTCAAGACGACTATCGCGGAAGGCCGGCTATCGCGGCGGCGCCCCTATCGTCCACGTGCAGAGCGACGCAACATGGCGCGCCGCCCGCTATCTTATCGGCGACGCGACCGACCGGCCGCCGTATCGCGACCGCAAACAGCGCCGCGTTCGTCGACGCCGGCTCGGGGGCCGACACGCCCAGACTCAGTATCGGGATCAGCACACTCTCTTAAGCACGGCCACTCGACGTGGTGGCTTAGCGTGCACTTGCGTCATATGTTGAAACAAAACGTGTAAAATGTGCTACACGTTAAGCAAATGCACGCTAATGTTCTTACGCGGCGCTTCGTGGCGTGTATCAGTGCGCTGTTGCCAGTAGAACAGCTGCCTCTTTTGCTTGGCCTTATAGTTGCCAGGTTACGCTCCAGGTTATGGTGTGGTACGTTTTGTTATGGTACACTCTAGGCCAGGTTATTTTGGAATCAATTATGTTAAATGTATCAACTGTTCGACACTCATTCTGACAAATGTATCCACTATTCGATATGCGAATATTCCCTTCCCTGATTAGGTTCCACAAGGTCAGGTGTCGATCCGGTCTCGTGCTACATTCTCTTACAATGTAGAGGTCGGTAAATTGTTGCACTTGTTTGTGTGGATCACTCCGCATCACAATCCGATTAAGTAGACATCGGGAGTGGCAGGCTGCTCGGATTCGGGCTACCAGCCAGTCCAAATCACCGATGACATCGTGCACATCGTGGCGCCGCTGCCGACCCGAGGGCCCAGGTCACCGCTGCCGACCCGAGGGCCCAGGTCACCGGTGGCGACCCGAGGGCCCAGGTCACCGGTGCCGACCCGAGGGCCCAGGTCACCGCTGCCGACCCGAGGGCCCAGGTCACCGCTGCCGACCCGAGGGCCCAGGTCACCGCTGCCGACCCGAGGGCCCAGGTCACCGCTGCCGACCCGAGGACCCAGGTCACCGGTGCCGACCCGAGGGCCCAGGTCACCGCTGCCGACCCGAGGGCCCAGGTCACCGGTGCCGACCCGAGGGCCCAGGTCACCGGTGCCGACCCGAGGGCCCAGGTCACCGGTGCACAGAGAAATTGACCGGTTTCTGCAGGGGTGAGACGCACTGCAGTGGTGGGCTACCGTAGACGATATGCAGTGCCTGATGCAGGAGGTAGCGTGAGAAGCATCCTCTGCGGAGCTCAATGTCGGGCATGACTCAGTCCTGTGAGCACTCCAGCACATGGGGCCACTATTTGGCTCATATGCGTACAAAACCGTGAAGCGTAAAAACCGTTGCTATCAATGACCCCGTTTTCAATGTTCACACTTCACACTTTCAGGAATGACGGAGCCGTTGACATCATTACCTTACTTTTTGCACTCCTCGTGCCGTTTGACGTGTTCCAAATAGGGAAATGTAGTGACTATGCGCCTACTGAAAGGAAAACGACTCTGGGTAGTAATAGTACGATTATTCGGTCGTGGTTTTTGCCTTCCTACATAGTGTATTGGATTTACCATGCATCAAAACCACCTAAATGTACATACACCGTAAACTTCCTGCGCAAAGCACAGATTCGCAAACCCTCGCAAAGGACACATTTGTGAACACCTGAATAAAAATGCGCCGTAGGCAAAATTGTGCATGTGTGCGATGTCTACAGTTTTGCAGGCTGTTCTGTTCCAGGTTGTAAACAACTTAGAGAAAGTGGAAAGACCTGGTCGTGAATATTGCTTGAAGCACACACGAACAGTCACGTGCACACACGTACACACTCACGCATGTGTGTGTATATATGAACACAGGCTCGGCAATTGAGTAGACCAGCCACAGGGGTCAATCGTCTCTTTTCAAACCGAATCATTATTGAAAGAGGCAACTCGAGGCGAAGTTTATGACATTTTGTCACGTATCTCGCTGGCTGCATGCCACTATGCGATTTGTACACCTGAAGGCACCTGATGCATTTGTGCATGATTGTGATGATACATGATTTGTGCACCTGATCACTATGCACCTGAAGGCGGCTACGGACGCATCTGGAAGATCCATTATTTTTAAAATTCCTCACATTATGAGCACAGAGCAAGTGTTTCATTCGACACCATTTTTGCTTTAATGAAGGATTTGCTACACCTGCTATAAACCGCCACGTCGCACTTAAAAGTATTGGGCCAGTTGCACTTTACTTCACTTCGTTGTCCCAAACGAAGTTTAGTATCATCGAAGTACTGTGTTATACTGATTGGCGATTAATGCATAGGCTCAAATAAATAGAAAATAAGATGTAGAGAAGTGGACCAAGCGACGTCCCCTGATGCGTATCGATGGGGTTTGGCATTGCAGAGGATAGACGTCGCCCGCCTCGAGGACCACTACCACTCGAGTGTTGCGTGCCTCGAGGTACGCTATCGCTCGAGTGTTGTCCGCTTCGCGGAGCGCTATCATCCGAGTGCTGCCCTACTCGTGTACCGAGCCGCACCTGCTGGAAATGACCTGACATACAGCCGCGGAATCGAGTGCTGTCCGCCCTATGTAGTTCAACTTTGCTGATCAACTTTACATCGCCGATTGCATCGAAGCGTTTACTACAGGTCGTCACCAGAAAAGCAATTTATTTTCGATTCATGGTCTGAATAATTTGGCAGTTGATGCAGATGAGAGTAGGCATAGTTTCTGTCCAATGGAAGCGCCGAAGTATGTGCCGTATGGTTTGAAAAAGATAGCTTGCAGTGCAATATTTGTTTGACTGTTGATGAACAATACGCCAACAGTTTCAGCAAGGCAAGAAATTCAAAGAATCTGTGGGTGATCTGGCTGATTGGTGTCAAGGCTGTATGACTGACAGTTCTCACAAGGCAAGACGCCTAGGTTGTGTGGCCGACATGTCTCACAGGACAAAACGCCAAGAACTAAGCTATTATTAATGAGACAGAGTATGACATGCCAGCTGGAGTGAAAACATTGCTTAGCAAACAGTTGCGCAACCAGCATCTTCCTAAAATAAAATTCTGGTTCTTGGTCCGACCCCCACCAACAAAAAAAAAACTATAACGGCACAGATAATGCTTCCGGGCCGCAAAGCGTGCCGAAAACTGAGGGCTTTGCATGGTGAAGATCTCAACATTTCTCGTTTGACATGGCATATTTTTGGGTGCTAATGGGGGGGGGGGGAGGAGGCGCCCCCTCTTGACTCGGCCTCTGTTAACAAATCGCATTGTCACGTCATCGGCACCTCAGGTGCCGCCCGAGTTCCGCCCCCGTATCAGCCACCGTATCATGCAGATCCGTTGGGGTGGTGGGTGCGGCGGCTCAGCAGCGGTGGCAGGTGTAGCAGCCGGGCCGGCAGCTCAGCGGCAGCAGCAGGTGTAGCAGTCGATCTGGAAGCTAAGCGGTGGTGGCAGGTGCAGCAGCCGTGCCGGCAGCTCAGCGGCGGTAGCAGGCGTAGCAGCCGAGCCGGCAGCTCAGCGGGGGTAGCAGGCGTAGCAGCCGAGCTGGCAGCTCAGCGGTGGTGGCAGGTGCGGCGGCCGATGCCGATTTCCAGCTGCCTTTCTGATGCCGATTTCGGCGAAATATCTGTTGAGCACGTTGGGCTTGATGTTGGCTAGACTTGGCGGACGATATACCACCACTCTATGACCGACCACCCGTGCAATGCAGAATAGCACAGCCGGCTAGACGGTTCAATTCATTACAACGGGATATTTATCCATGTTGAAGTGCGGCGCATTGGCCGGCCACAAAGTGCTCGGGTTTATTGGCGTTTGAAGGTTTATTGGCGTTATTGGCGGTTGAAATAATATCCAATACTGAGCCATGCAGCGAAAGTAGTTCTGTTTATACAGTATCATATAGTATATGCACAAAAGGAGAGTAGGGTGGGTCCGGCTAAGCTACCTTCGGGAACACGTAAGTTGCTGTTCAAGTCGCCGGGATCAGGAGACCGCGATCTCTAAAGAAACTGGGACACCGAGATCCTGGGACGGAGGGACGCCGAGGATATGGTAAACTGGAACAGTGAGACTCGAAGAGATCGAAACCCCGGGACGGAGGGACACCGAGACTGAAAAAGGAAGCATTAGCAGAACAAAAACATTCCCAAATCCTACTCTGATTTTCTAAAAATATGACTGGTGGTCTCTAGGAAAATACATACTTAGTACATCTATTTTCCATATCGATTCGTTACGATATTTGAGGCTTGTGGAACAGCGACTGCACGCAAATGAGAACTTCAACTGTGTATGAGGGCACTTTTAATTTATCGATCCATCATGCCGACATTTTATGAACACATTTTGCTTGTCCGTTCATGCAGCTGCTTGTTTATAGCGGACCTTGTGTCACAAAAACATGAGCCCCAATTGCGCCATGCTTGGAATTCGACAATTTCGTTTATTATGAGATATGGAAAATACATTTCAGAAGTGTTATGTGTGCATATCGCTGCCATGCTGTTCGTCGTTAGAAACAAGAAAAATATCACCCATCATATTGTTTCAATCTCCATATAACAATCTGAAGAGATAATGCAATATTGGTTCGGTCCTATGTGAAATACATTGCGGTGCCGGGGCATGCCAGGTTCGTACAAGGGAGAGAGGCGCCCTGTGTCCTTTGTAGACCGCTTAGAAAACTATTTGAACACATTTGCTCTGATTGCTTACTTTCTCTAGCAAATTGATCGTAGAAGACTCGATAGCAAAACCAGCCGTCTAGCTTCAACATGAGCCACAATTTGACGTATCGGTTAAGTGGGTGCAATTCGGACACTTACCCTGCAGCATCTATTACATGCATTTAGAGTATAAGACATCCATTTCAGTACGACACCACGACATTCCGCCTGGTCGAGGTCACTCTACACCCGTCAAAATGGCCGTTGGAACGCCGTGCCGCCTTATCGCTCAGCACACAGCCCCTCAGGCCATCAGCTATCGCGCCGACCGCCTGGTCGGTCGTTGACCTCTGAGCCGTCAAGGTCAAATTTAACCTTAGAAAACGCTCTGCCCTCGCAGTGCGAGGGCCATTTGGACCCCGTCCACTGACTTTTCTTCTAAGCAAGCTAGAGACGAGGTAAACGGCATGATATCTATGATGTCATGATGTGCTATGATGATGTGATGTCGGCTGTTTGCTTTACGCCTTCCAGCTGCTTCCAGCTGCTCGAAGTATTGTTCTCAGTCTGTTTTGGTTTACCTTGCAGGTCAGGTCAAGCAGGCTAATGTCCGGATAAACTCGGTCACCCATCTTCGCCGCAGCTTGCTGACCCTGTTCGTAACACTAATGCGATTCCGTGCTTCAACATTGATGACATGCAAGCCGAAAACTTCGTCCGACGCAGGTCGCACGTGTAAAGATCAAGGAAATCGAGCCCGTAAGGTCAAACACCTGAAAATGTGATGAACTGGAGGATGACATCGTTCGAAACGGACGGCACTCAGTAAAAAGGTATCAAAAGGTGAAACCGCTTGCCCTTCCTGAAAAAAAATGACTTCAATTTTGGGACAATTTGCACAAAAGAACGATTTCATATTAAACATGGGGATCCCATTATCAGAAGCGAAGTTGGCGTGGGAAATTAACCTGGATTAACCAATTGCATTCGCAATAGTCAGATTGTGGCCTCCAGAGCACCTGCAATATGTGTACACAGGGGTATCTCAGTTCACATCTCAACCTGACCAAGTATGGTTGTGAAACTTAAGTACGCTTAGAGGACGTAATTTGCTGTCATATATTCTGGTCTTTGAATACAAAAATGATTAGCTACAAAGCGACATATTAGGACATTTTCTAGTTTACATTTCCACTTGACCTAGCAACCTGACCCGAGCGGTTTGGCGTTCAGCGTTCAGGAGCGGGCCGACCACGTGGTCATTTTACGTACATTTTGAAGCCTCATATCTTGACAGGGTTTGCACGAAGAGCGGCAGGACACGACATCAATAATGTGCACGTGCAAGGTATGCAAATATGCTTCCAGATAAAGTTTCCTCGGCTACCGGCCAGCATTCGTCTCGAGGACGCCACTGGGGGGGGCAATAAGCTAGACGAACGCCGGCATAAGAAACCATTCTGGAATGCTATATGTTGCTACGTGCGATGCGGAAGGCTGAGTGTTCTTCTCCAATTGGCAGAAAGGAAACTTTACCTCAGCGGCCAACCCGGCGAAGACGCCTTCCAACGGCTTGCAATTTGCAACAACGTACCAGAGGCACGTCATAAGCACGAACACACATCCGCACTCTTTATGTGTATTTCAGTTATCAAGATTCTGACCTGCTTACTTCTTCACGTAGTCATTTAAAACGCCCATGCTCCGACATTTGAAGTCTGGCACGATGTTGCAGAGGCCAGACAGCAGCGCAACACGCTATACTAACAGCGAGATGGCGTTCCATACAGATACGGTTTTCGCATAGGATGGTGTACCGTACCGTGTACCGTGCGTGTACACGGCATACGCACAGCAGCAATGACAGCAAACAATGCTGCCTAAACGTTCATGACTTGGAGCGACAGCGGCTGCGGTAGCTCGCCAGTGCCTAGCTCAGCACCAAAGGCCAGTTTTGACCCGGTCTCCTGCTGGAGTACAGATCAACAACTCCCACTTCCAAAAAACATAGCGAGAAACACACATCACATTTCACCATGCCTTTCTGCCTGTGCCTTCATTCGCCTCGCTGTGAACGCTCAGAATTCCCGATGGCAATTCCCTCGGTTGAGACCCCCGTCCAGCTGGAATCTCCATGTGGTCCTGTCAGTGTGGCTGAGCAGAGGCAGGGCTCCGGCGTGGACCCCACGAGACCAGTGGTCGCCCGGCGTTGGGTCCCCGCGGTAGACGGAGGCGTAGGCCCGTCGTGGCCAGTGGCCGCCCTGCACCCAAGGTGGACGGGGGGGGGGGGGGGGGGGCAAGCCCGGCATGATCAGGGGTCGTCTTGTCTCCCAGATCCGGGGAGCGCCGCATCACCAGTTCGGTCACCACAGCCGCAAGTGGCGGACCCATGGGCCAGCGAGCAGGCGCCGACCCGCGGTCCGAGCGGAGGCCGTCGCCGACTAGTCGGCGGCGAAGTCTTGCGGCGGCGGGTAGTCGTCGGCGGCCGAGAAGACGTCGGCCAGCATGTGCTGCGGGATCTCCTCGCCGCGCACCTTCAGCTGGTAGCAGGCGTTCTCCACCTTGGCCACGCTCTGGCGCAGGGTGAATGTCTTGCGCGTGATCTCGCGCGGTCCCTGATTCCCTGCAATGGAGGTGCACAATTGTGCTCAGTGCGGCGGTTCACAACACGACAATGTTGTCCGCGCCAGCATTGTGTGGTGCTTTGTCTTTCCTATAGGCACTACTTTCATATTTTGACGAAATCATTCCCAAAAAGCATACAATAAAATCCCTGCCGCTAAAGCACTAGTAAATAAGAACGTTTTAAATATATTACCGCTTGGTGTTGATGTGACAGGATTGTAGTCCCAGTGACGTGATGCAGTAGGTTGGCGAGCAACATCGAACGCAGCAGCTTTTGGCCCGTCTTTGATACGAACTCAGACCCTTTTCTTATTGCCGCCATGCTACAGTCAAATTACTGACATCACCAAACAGCCCATCACCCACCACCCACCAAGCCACTCCCCGCACATACGCCACTACCCGCCACCCAGCCACTCCCCGCACATACGCCACTACCCGCCACCCAGCCACTCCCTCGCCACCCAGCCACTCCCCCCCGCACATACGCCACTACCCGCCACCCAGCCACTCCCCGCACATACCCGCCATACGCCACTACCCGCCACCCAGCCGCTCCCCGCACATACGCCACCCAGCCACTCCCCGCACATACGCCACTACCCGACCCAGCCGCTCCCCGCACATACGCCACCCAGCCACCCGCACACGCCACTCCCCCACGCCCCCACATACGCCACTACCCGCCACCCAGCCGCTCCCGCACATACGCCACCCAGCCACTCCCCGCACATACGCCACTACCCGCCACCCAGCCACTCCCGCACATACGCCACTACCCGCCACCCAGCCACTCCCCGCACATACGCCACTACCCGCCACCCAGCCGCTCCCCGCACATACGCCACCCAGCCACTCCCCGCACATACGCCACTACCCGCCACCCAGCCGCTCCCCGCACATACGCCACCCAGCCACTCCCCGCACATACGCCACTACCCGCCACCCCCCCGCACATCGCCACTCGCCACCCAGCCACTCCCCGCACATACGCCACCGCCACTCCCCGCACATACGCCACTACCCGCCACCCAGCCACTCCCCGCACATACGCCACTACCCGCCACCCAGCCACTCCCCGCACATACGCCACTACCCGCCACCCAGCCGCTCCCCGCACATACGCCACCCAGCCACTCCCCGCACATACGCCACTACCCGCCACCCAGCCGCTCCCCGCACATACGCCACCCAGCCACTCCCGCACATACGCCACTACCCGCCACCCAGCCACTCCCCGCACATACGCCACTACCCGCCACCCAGCCACTCCCCGCACATACGCCACTACCCGCCACCCAGCCACTCCCCGCACATACGCCACCCAGCCACTCCCCGCACATACGCCACTACCCGCCACCCAGCCGCTCCCCGCACATACGCCACCCAGCCACTCCCCGCACATACGCCACTACCCGCCACCCAGCCACTCCCCGCACATACGCCACTACCCGCCACCCAGCCACTCCCGCACATACGCCACCCAGCCACTCCCCGCACATACGCCACCCAGCCACTCCCCGCACATACGCCACTACCCGCCACCCAGCCACTCCCGCACATACGCCACACCCGCCACCCAGCCACTCCCCGCACATACGCCACCCAGCCACTCCCCGCACATACGCCACCCAGCCACTCCCGCACATACGCCACTACCCGCCACCCAGCCGCTCCCCGCATACGCCACCCAGCCACTCCCCGCACATACGCCACTACCCGCCACCCAGCCACTCCCCGCACATACGCCACCCAGCCGCTCCCCGCACATACGCCACTACCCGACACCCAACCACTCTCCGCACTCACGCCAATACCCGCCATCCAGCCACTACCCACCACCTAGCCACTCTCGGCGCACGCGATTACGGTGACCTGGGCCATGAACTGGCAACAGGCTTGAAAACGTTACACGCAGACATATTCGCAGATGACCTCATGCAGTTAGCACCGTATTGCCTAAATGGATACCGGCACTTCGAAATGCAACGTCTCTACATAGAACATTTCCGAGGCACGATCGCTACCAAAGTCGCGGTCCGCACATTCGGGCCATGAATGCGTCCCTTGCTTCAGAGGTTGGAGCTTTAGATGCGGCTTGGGATAATTCAGTTGTTCGCAGTAGCCATGTTTTATGCAGCGCTTTTCTGACGATAAGCATTAGCTGTTAGCTGGCATCATGCAACGCGCACCGCTATGTATGCATAACACACGATGGTACCCGATCAAGTGTTGTAACACATGACGTCCCAGAACCATTCATCACGAAACCAATCTTCAGCACTGACAATGTGATCAAATATCCACCACACCACACAGGGGCACACGTCTCAGACGGGGGAATGTTCGTGCCAGGATCCCTGCGACAGCTGAGCCCATGAATGTCCCCACGGCAGAGGAGCTACCAGAGGAGAATCAAGGATGATGGATATCAAACAAACGAGAAAGAAGCAAAACAGCCCTAGGTTCGAGGACCAGGATATGCACGAAGACAGCGCCAAGGTGCGGGGTCGTCTGCGGAACGGGAACGTCGGGATCGATGGGCTTCGTCGGCCGACCGGGCAACCAACTCACCACCGTCACGGTGGAACGCAGGGCAGCACTGGACCGGCATCTACGGGGGTGCACAGGTCGCCCGGCCTGTGTCAGGGCGCACGTGTGGGCAGCGGTGGTCGTGGCGTGCGTCAGGGCGTGTCGAGATGGTCACTGCCTGTCCACACGTGGCTGGGCTATCACAGCCTTGGCCCGAAGCCGTTCGCTGTCGGCCAGCTCTACGTGCATTTGGTCCCAGCATACGACCCACCTCGTGTCGGTCCGCTCTCTACCCGGTCCTGACGGGACGCCGCCATGTTATGTTCTGCTGTTATCTTATGCTGTTATGTAAAATACTGATGACATGGATTTGTTTCAATTGCATATCTGCATAATTCTACTTGGCATTACACAGACATGAAAATGCATAAGATAATATTGGCAAGTATACATTTCCCAGTCTAAGTGGCATCTTTGGTGTCAAAATCAGAATATCTTTATCCACATCCGACGCACAACCGAAAACGAATTTGGACACACCGCCGCTCCTTGACCGCCGGCTTGCGTCCGCCGCCTTGAAACCACACTAGCTGTGGTCCCGGCTCCCATGCTGGAAGCCAAGGGTCGGACACCCAAACTCTGCGGGCAGAGACGCAACTGCTCGCCCGTGGCCGCTCGTGGAGACATACGCCGGGCAGCCTGTATAGGTGGCGTACCGCGCCACATCATGTGCTTGGTACTGCCACACAAAGATTTCATTCCACAAATATTAAAGGTATATCATGAACAAATAGTATGATGCAGTTGGTTAAACACCAACTAAATGTGTGTTGTCGATAATTTATCTCGTGGTCCACCCGCCCTAACAATAATAATGCAGCCTCTCCAGAAATATGAGGATAAATTAATTCAGACCAAGAGTCATGTTTTTTAATTGCAAGTTGTGCAGTACAGGGGTAGCAATTGGAGTGAATGGAGTTGGATTGATGATAGTAGGTGTGTTAGATTAAGCTCATATGGGGATAACTATGCTTATAACAGGCATACCCGGTGGTGGATCCAGAACTGGCCTTCGTGCACGTGATGCTGAAGAAATTGGCCATCGTAGCACAATGGGGTGATTTTGTTTTTGTTACAAACCACAAA
Organism: Ashinkailepas kermadecensis; assembly: GCA_034440615.1. Classification (NCBI taxonomy): domain Eukaryota; kingdom Metazoa; phylum Arthropoda; class Thecostraca; family Neolepadidae; genus Ashinkailepas; species Ashinkailepas kermadecensis. The sequence continues at coordinate 109,901 of JAOTOM010002945.1, forward strand.
AATAGCATCATTCAGGGGGTTTTCAGTCTCTTTACTCTTCTTGTAGTAGTATCCCTTCATATGCGTAACCCAGATGGGCCACTGTGACTCTTATTAAGCCTTAAAACTCAATGATTTTTAACTATAATTTGATGAGTGGGTCTAGTTCTGAGTGAAGAGATCAGGACCTGCAACGCCGTTGGCAAACAATTTATAAGGGTTAAGCATAAGATAGGTGTAATTCGTAGTGAACAAACGAGGACTTGAAATGCAGTAGCACAAAAGTGAGGAGGGTTTCAAAAGGGTGGTGATCGCATCGAACCAGATCGGATCGGGTTGCTCTCACGATTTTCTGTCACATACGCGGAAGTAGACCCAGAAAGACCCGCTCGGAATCTCCCTCGCCGGTAATTACCGTCACACGGAAATCTACTTCCCATTCATGTTGTTCGACATCATACCTTTCCCCCGTCAATCTTGAGTCAATCCAGGGCGGAAGCTCGTTGCTCGAAGGGTAACAATTTGAACCATTCGACCACTGAAGCCGTGCGCCACTATTTGCCCTTCGGATGACACTTGCCGATCTTTGGAGGGCATTTGTTAAGCTTTGGAGCACACGAACTGATTCATGAATTGCAATAATAGATCTTCCAGTGGGACTATTTGATCTGTGAAGCATTATTTAGATTGGGGGATGGGCAGACTATTTATATTGCGTGACACTATGAAGCATTATTTAGACTGGTGAAGGGGCAGGTGGGACACTAACTAACAACCCCGAATTCCAGCTGCCAAATGCAGGTGCCACTCGAGCCGTGATCAGGGCACACATGGGCACAGAGCCGTCGGCGCGGTGTCGGGTGTCGACGCACTGACCTATGTTGATGAAGCCCTTGAGGATGGTTCGGAGCAGGGCGCAGAGCCGCCAGCACTGCTGCAGCTCGCCCGAGCTGACGGAGCTGATGCAGCGGCGCATCAGTTCGCCCGTCAGGTCGGCCAGGCCCAGCACGTACTCGTGGTAGGGCAGCAGCAGCACCACCTGCGCCACACACGCGCACACGTGGCACAGTCGGACCGCAGGCGGTGGTTGTGACTTCACGACGCACTCAGGCAGCTGAGGCCGTATGGCGTCGCCTGTCTCTCACCCTGACAGGAAGCGCGGGCACCGCTGGGAATCGTACTCCGTACCTCTGGGAATTTCGGGAGCATCACACACTATGGTTACATCGCCCCGATAATGGGAAGCAAGAGCACTACAGGCTTCGCCATGTCAGCATGGAGAACACAGGGTACCATTTAGTCATGCCACGGCAATACCTTGGTTGGTTATTGGTTTTACGACACGTCGACCGTTGAGTCATGTAGCGTCGCCAATCTCTCACGCCGATTGGTCGCGGGCGAAGAGTAGCGACAGGTGAGACTCGAACCCACAACCTTTCGATTGTGAGACGAGCATCTTACCCCTAGACCACTCGTCCCCTACGGTAATACCTTCATTCATGGGAATACAACGATACGATACTTATTATCTGGTCACCTCATACGGTTACGTCGCGATATTATAACGCAAAGCCACCATGTTCCAGATTTTTCGAAATAAATCAGATTGCATTAGTTTGAAAGTTACAGATTAAAGGAAAGCGAATGAAGAAAATGCTCACAGAACTAACTTTGACTACTGGTTCCAAAACAAAAGTGCATCATTGAACTATTCGTCACCTGCATCCAACTTGCAAGCTTCTCACAATATACTCACACGCTGCTGCGTTACCTCGCAAAGAGGCGGTCCGAGTGATACGACAGCGCCGTGACAAGGCGCGGTGGGGGCAATGGGCTGGCGGCGCAACTTTAACTCACTTCCGAGCAACGCGCAGGGACACGACTTCACCTCGTCTCTGAGCCGTGTGCCACGTGACGTGAAGTCACCTCACCTCCGAGTCATGTGCCACGTGACGTGACGTCACCCCACCTCATAACCGTACACCACGTGACATGACATCACCTCCCCTCTTAACCATGCACTACGAGACGTGACATCACCTCACTTCCTAACAATGCACCACGTGACGTGACATCACCTCCCCTCCTAACGATGCACCACGTGACGTGACTTCCTCACCTCCCCTCATAACGATGCACCACGTGACGTGACTTCCTTACCTCATAACGATGCACCACGTGACGTGACTTCCTCACCTCCCCTCCTAATGATGCACCACGTGACGTCACTTCCTCACCTCCCCTCATAACCATGCACCCCGTAGCGTGACGCCACCTCACCTCCGAGCCACGTGCAGACGATTTCTCCCTGGTGTCCGCCTCAGTCTCAGAGGCCGCCTCAGTCGCAGGGTCGGCCCGACTGTCGTCGTCGTCGGCGGCGGAGACGCTCGACGTCTGGCTGGACGGCGGCTTCACTGACGCTGCCGCCGGAGCGCCGGACGGCGTGGGCACACAGTCGGCCACCTCGGTCGGGAAGGTGAGCAAAGCCTGAACCTCGGCCCAGCTCATCAGGCCCTCCTGCTGCAGGTAGTGGTGGAACGTACGCGCCTCGATATACTCCTGAAGACCTGGGGCAGTACGCAAATGCACAGTTATGCCACAATGTGGAGGAGTGCACATAACACTTTTCTGCTGGCCAACAAACGGATACAAACACAGACATGATCAATAACAGGACTGCGTGGCATGCAGCCCTTGCTGCACAACGTCCACCTGCCTACGATTGTGGCCTTATAATGTGAGCTCTTCAATGAAGAGGTCATTTTGAATTAACAAGTTAGAAGAGCATACTAACTTTCTAACAGTGCATTGGTATTTGCACGTTTACTTAGAGACAACACAACACAAAACAACACAACACACAAACAGCTACACACACGACGTTTTGCCGCCACAGCCCTGGTCATATGACATCCTCATACCCAGGGTCGTTGTTTCATAGTTTGAACTCTTTAATTAAGAAAACTTCATTCTGAATTAACGAGTTAGCAGATCATACAAATGTTCTATTGCGCATTATAAAGCATACTTCCTTTTTTATTCCATGTACCTGAGTTTTTCTGCAATTTTGAATGAATGAGAACACAAACTTGACAAATAAATGACAAAACAGAAATCATGAAAGATTATGGGATGCAGTTCAGGATCATCTTCACAGCCACCAACAATTAACTATTCTTGAATGAAGATCAAGGAATACAAATCACAGAGCCTTTCCAATTTCTATCCAAGAGCCACACATTTTGCTTAGATCACTGACAAGCAAAGGACAGGGTGGATGTTTAGTACGACAAACAATTCCACCATCTGCCAGCTGCGACGTCGCAACAGAAAACGTGACGTCACCAGAGACGAGACGTCACTAGTGACGTCGCTACAGCTGATCCACTTGGTACCGGCCTCTTCCCGGATAGTTCCTGCTCTGCAGCCCACCGGTCCCCATCCAGTCCACCTGGACTGGATGGGGACTAGACCTGGACCTGGACCACCTGGACCCACCTGGACTGATAGCACGCATGAAGACGTACGGGTCGTGACCACGCAGCTCGATGGCTATGTCTCGCAGGGTGGTCGCCTCCAGGTGGCGGAACCGCCTGGCGGCCTCGTCCAACAGCGGCTGACGCTCCCCGTCACTGTCGCCCCAGTCACAGGTCGCCGGTCACGCTCAGCATTCGGGGTTGGCCGCCGCCGCCACGGGTGGAGCTTTTCCTCTTCAAAATGTTTGTGGGTGTATTTTCTTGTATTTGCGAGATTTAACAAACCGATTCCATAAAAGGGATTAATATTTGGTTTGTGTCAGAATACAGTCAGATACATTTCACAAACATGAGCAAAAATGAAAGCGGCAAGACAACAGTATACAGGGGAAAACCGAACACGTGAAGTCAATTTATAAGACGTTGTTCAGCATCGCGACGAACTCGCCCCGTGTCCGAGAAGCGGAAGTGGCCGGCGGCAGTAGGTTCCAGGCCGAGGCTGCCCGGAAGGAGAAGGTTCTACGTGACATGCTGAGGCGGAAAGGCGGTGGCTCCAGTGCCCCAGCCACCGTCGCACGAGTGGAGCGCCGGGAGACATCCGACCGCCGGCGGAACAGAGAACGGATCGCCTCGGGGGCTCGCGGATCATTCAGGGCTCTGAACACGGCGATGTTGTCGTGGTGGGTGATGAGGTCACGGACACTGCGCCAGCCCAGCGTTGCCAGTGTCGGCGAGATATGATCACGACGACGAGCCCCTACGACGATCCTAGCCCCGAAATTGATCGCCTTCTGCACTCGTCCAAGGTGACATTGGGCAGCCCCGCCCCATACAGTGAGGCAGTATAGGAAGTATGGAAAGACGTGAGACTGAATTAGGAGTTTGCGTGCTTCGGGTGTGAGATGGTGACGGATATTGTGGAGACAGAACAAGGTGGAGTTGCACTTTTTGACAACGTGGGATATGTGCTCCTCCCAGGATAGGGTGCGGTCAATGACTCCCAGCATCTTCACGAATGGCGAGGGCGTTAGGACGTGACTGCCAATGTTGAGTTGGTAGGATGTGGCTTTTTTAAGGGATTGGGTCGTGCCGACAAGCAGTAGGGTAGTTTTAATGGGGTTCATCCTCAAGGAGTTGGATGTGAAGTAAGACTGAATAGCAAGGATGGTGTTCTCCTGCCGGGATTTAAGAACGGGTAATTCATCAGGATGTGCAGAGTCTAGCAGCTGGGTGTCGTCGGCATATGATACCAGACGTCCGTATGGAAGGTATGCTGGCAGGTCATTCATGAAGATGCTGAACAGCAAGGGACCAACCAGGGATCCCTGAGGAACACCATGGGATAGCGGAAGGGATAAAGAGCCGCCCCTCACCACCTGCCGCCGGTCAGTAAGGTAGCTGTCAAACCACCTAGGGTCGACGCCGTACCACTGCAGCTTCCGCAGGAGGATATCATGGTCGACGCTGTCGAATGCTTTGCTTAGGTCGATTGAGATGACCGAAGCGATGTGACCAGTGTCGACAGGACGTGTGATCCACTCGACAGCGTCGACCAGGGCGTCCTCCGTCGAATGGCATGGCCTGTATGCATACTGGGAGGAGGAAAGAATGTGATTAGTGATTAGATAAGAGGACAGCTGGATACATACTACTTTTTCACATAACTTGGATAAGACTGGCAAAATAGAGAGTGGACGGAAGTTACTGGCGACATCGCGAGGCCCAGATTTCTGAAGTGGAACAACCGAAGCAGTTTTCCACGAGGTAGGGAACACGCAGGAGACGACAGAAGTGTTAATGATGTGAAGTAGGTGAGACCCGAGAACCGGAAAACAGTTGCGGAGAGCGTGCAGTGGTACGCCATCGACGCCAACCGCTTTCGACGAAGACATCTAACATATGGCTCTGAATAGTTCGGGCAGGGTCACCGGGTGTAGCCGGAGGCCGGTGGTAGTCACACAAGGTGGTCGCGGAGGGATGAGTGGAACGCCGCGGTTGCCAGCAACGAGATCGGCGGCAATGCGTGGGCCCACGGAAGCAAAGTGACGATTCAATTCGTCCACCACCGTCACTGCCAGGCCCCTCACGGCCCCTCCCCTCCCCCGGCTGGTCGGAGCGCAAAGTCCCGGATGTGGCGCCAGAAATTGGCACGGTCTGTCAGCATTTGCGCACACACAAAGTCACGCCTGGCTTTTGCAAACGCACATTTCACACGGTTTCGCAGCCTCCGATAAGCTACCAAGTAATAATCCGTGCGATAGCTCCGCCAAGACTGAAAAGCCTGGTCACGGTCACGCATGAGCTGCAGCAGGTACGGACTGTCACCTACCCACGGGCAACATGCCCGGCGGGGGTGGACGGTCTTGAGGGGACAATACACGTTCACCGCCACATGCCACAAGTGCATGAACTCCTTTAGTTTCGCGTCCACACCCGCTGCCCGGTACATACTGCTCCAGTCCGCCTGCAAGAAATGAAGGCACAAGGCGTCCCAGTTAATCTTGCGCCAGGGGCGATAGGTGAAGGACGCCGCCCGGCGACACTGCAGCCCGGTAGGACACGCGCACAATTATTGTCAGATGGTCAGCAATCGGTACGAGCGGCAGCTGAATGGCCGACTCAATATCCGGGACATTGGTGATGATATGGTCCAGCAGTGTTGCCGTCGGCCACAGATGGGTCGGCTGCCGGACAAGCTGAGAGAGGCCGAGATCCTGCAGCACCTGTCCGTAGCGACGAACACCGGGGCAGTCGGAACGAAGAAGGTTGATGTTCATATCGCCCAGGCAAAAGGTTGGCTTGCCGAGACTGATGACGGCACGCAGCTGGTCTTGTAGCTCGTCCAGGCCGTCAGATACGGGCTCCGATGGCGGGCGGTAAACCACCCCTACAGTGACAGCACGGCGTCCCCCGCCACTCACAGACACCCACAGCTCAAGGAACTGAGTGCCAGGGATGTAGCCAAGCGACCTAACCGGGATCCCCGCGAAACGAAAAACTTGTCGGATCTAGGCAACTTTATTTTGAGGTAATTAGAGAATAAAAACCATTACCATCCATGTCATACGACCATATGTACCTGTGGTTACAGGACAACGTCAAAAGACAAAAGACAAATTGGGCAGGCTATGCCAGATGGACACAAAGTACAAAATAAATAAAAGTCAGTACACTCCAAAGTACACTCCTTTGTCAGTGGACAACGGAAATAAAAGTAAGATTGGAAAAGCTAAACTTAAAATATGATAGTCATAAGAACATGAGGCTAAATTGGAAAAAAAAGAAAGTGGATAAAGCTGAATGGACATGTTCTCCTCTCAAATGAAGGTTACTCAAGCATTTTCTACAGAGATGGTTGGTTATTGGTTTTACGACACGTCGACCGTTGAGTCATATAGCGTCGCCAATCTCTCACGCCGGTTGGTCGCGGGCGAAGAGTAGCGACAGGTGAGACTTGAACCATTTTATACGGAGAAAATGAAGAAAATGAGAGTAGGATAGATGTGCACAGCAAATATGCCTGCATTTGTATTCAATTGGCTGGGGCACTGTTGATAAAAAATGAACATAGAAGTATCTCACCTGGTGACTCTGTGCAGCATGAAGATGATGCGCTTACTTTCAATAGTGACATCCCTACTCTTCTTCACCAATCGCTCATAGCGATCGTGCTTGTTGTCAAGACTTGCAGCAAACTCCCTAAATATATGCAACACCTCTGAACTGCTATTGGTCACATCATGTGTCTTGGCAGTGACTTCGTCCACCTGCTTTGCCCTCTTGCGATGGCCACCATGCTCATGCTGTTTGCTCATGGTATTTCTCACTGGAAACCAGGGATCAATATGTTATTGGCACCTTTCATGTGCAAACTTCACAATGTTCATTGGGAATACCAATGGTAATCAGTGATCCTTAGTACTTGCAAAGTAATTAACATCTGGAATATTTTGGAAACCAGTTTTTTTTCCTGTTCATCACATGGGCAATGATACCTGTCAGACACATTCAATAACTGCTTCTTTTTAGCAGGGCTGTGTCTCCAGACCTGAGCTTATCTCCCTATGATATTGTCCACAAAAAACTTAGAGAAATACCTCACTTCAAACAAGCATGCATCAAAATTTTCAAGTAGCAGGAAAATAAAATTTGATACCTAAAAAATATGTTAATGTTTTGACCTTTGGCCAACAAACTTGCACACTCTGGTAAACAAAGGGCAACAATACGCTTTAGCAATTCAATCATGAATCATCAGATGCTTTTCTCAAAGTTCTGAATGTATCAAAACATTTGTATAATTTCTGAAATTCTGGTTTGGGAGGTATGTACCTCATGTCCTTATTAGGTCCCCCAAACCTTGTCCTAGTAATAGTAATCCAATGGCTGCCCAAAAAGGAAAGTTGCAGTAGTGTATTGCAACTTGTTTGGTTTGCTCCATAATTTGTATCCCATTTTGGTTCTCAGACTAACATAATTTAATGTCAAGTAAGCAAATTGAATGCAAAATAAGATGGCCCTGGGCACCAACATATGGCACCTCATACACTGACTGACTGCCAACATGTTAATTATCATGCAGCAGGCACTGGGTCATGCTGGTGTCAATGGAAACAAGGCAACCAACCCCTTGCCAGCAAAGCAGCAATTGAGCAATAAGCTTAGGTTCCCACTGACCACAGCAGTACCAGAGGCACTATCAAATTCACCACCACTGAGATAGTGGTGGTGAGTGCCAATGCTCCAGCAAGCAAATGTGCCAGTGAGGTGCACTCCGACCTACTAGCTGCATTTTTCAAAATCCAAGAACATTTCATTGCAGTCTTAAAGAGACTGACAACTGCCGCCCCGGTAGCGCAGTTGGTTAGAGCGCTGGCCAGCTCTGGTCTCCCCTGTCCTGGTGACACAGGGTTCGAGTCGCTTCGCACGCTCGTGTTTAGCCCCCGGCTGGGAGTGTCAGTTGGCAGCTGGCCCGATAAGGTTGTGGACAAGCTACCGGCCGTCTGTGTCGGTGCATTGACGGCACATTGAACTTTCGGTCAAATTATGCAGTTTAACTGGAATTCATGGATTGGGTGGTGGGGCCAAGGTTCATGCAACAAGCTCTGCTTAGCAATAGGACCCTGGTTCATAAATCCACCCCAGCAAGAACTTGGATTAAATATATAAAATATTTTTTTTTTACTAAAAAAACTGAGCAGTTCAAATCGAATGAGTCTTCAAAATCAGAGGAGTGTTTTATTTGGCCCCCAACCCAGGCTTTTGGATCTGTCACTGCCAGATTCCAACTGCTTGTGCTGTTCACAGTATATTTCTGGTAGTCATAAAGTCATAAAGTCAAAAGGGCTTAATAAGAGCCACGGGCCCATCTGTTAAGCCTATCTAGAAAGGTACTAGAAATATACATAATCTCACCCCAATCAATCCTAATCCATGACAAACAGCCAAACACTTTAATACTTCAATCTCCCGTATATTTCTGGTAGTCCTTGATCAGCCAGCTCAACTGCTGAAATGGCCTGTGCAAATGACTAAAATATTATCCATGCATTTTAGTCTACAGCACCAGGTTGCCAACAGGCCAAAGTTCCCAGAAGTGACATCACAGGAGTCGGGTGTCAGTAAAGATTACCACCTAATGTAGACTAAGATAATGTAGCATAATATACAAAATGTATCATAGCATAATATAATATAATCTAACCTAACCTAACCTAACCGGAAAACCATAATCCTCCGAAGTAAATGGACATCTGCGCTTGTGACGTAGTGACGTCACTTCCCCGACTCCTGTGACATCACTGTTCCCCACTGTACACCTCTTTACAAATCACTAACCTTGGCAGTATGTCGGCTGAAAAGTAAAGATTACCGTCATCATACAATACTGATGTGAAGTCATCGTTCGAATTGAAAAGTAAGCATCAGCACCAAAAATTAGTGGTTGCATCTTTGGTTTTCTTTACCTTTCGGCCAACACATACTGCCAAGGATAGTGATTTGTAGATGTACAGTGGGGAACAGTGATGTCACAGGAGTTTGGTGTTGATGTGTTAGGTTAGGTTAGGTTAGGTTGTGTTAGGTTAGGTTAGGTTAATTTAGGTTAGGTTAGTGCCCGTCATCGACACCAGACTCCTGTAATGTCACTTCCCTGACTCCTGTGACGCCACTGTTCCACACTGTACACCTCTTTACAAATCACTAACCCTGGCAGTATGTGTCGGCCGAAAGGTAAACATTACCGCATCTTCTTAGTCACATTCATAAACATCATATTCTGAAAAATAATTCCAAAAAATCCCAACACCTTTTATTTAAAAAATTATGAATATCCTGCACATTAGTTATTGTTTTTAAACATATTGTTTAAACATAAACATATTGTTTAAACATAAACATATTGTTTAAACATAAACATATCATTAAACATATAGGTAGGTACCTACCTACCAGGTACTACCTAGGGGTAATCTTCAAGTATTACCCCTCACGCTTTGTTTATATCAACAATCCATCTGAGTCACCGTCAGCTGACTGCCAGTCAGCTGTTAGTGACGTCACTCAAACGTACAGAAACAACACTTCCATACGAGTGCACTGAATGATCTCAGGGCGTCATCAGGAATATTACTAAGGGGTCGATGTGGACTTAATCCATGGGCGTCAGGAACAAATTTATGTCTACGAAGCAGTTGTGGAGGTATGTATTCAGGGCTTCACAGGATAGTTTCCTTTGATGGGTGGTGGTTGAGATGTCACTAGATACAGCACAAGGAATTTCCTGCTAGGGGAGGGTGTGCAGATTCTATTTCACGATGGTGAAAACCTAACCTAACAGTAATCTAACCTAACCTAACCTTTATAAATATTCCTGGTGACTCCCTTGGGTCATTCAGTGCACCCAACTCGGGGTGTCTCGGAACGTTTGAGTGACGTCACCAACAGCTGGCTGGAACTCAGCTGACGACGGCTTGGATACGTTGTTGAGATAAAGGAAGTCTGAGAGGTAATATTTGAAGAATACCCTACCTAGGTAGGTAAACATATTCTTAAACATATTTTTTCTTATCGTTCTTAAACATGTGAGAGATGCCACACTGGATTTGGTTAGATGCAACTTGCAAGGAGAAAAAGACACCGGCAAATAGGCATGAAGCTGCTTAATTCTGTTTCAATTTCATCAAGGACACCAACATGGTTATTGGGAGCAGGACTGTTGATTTGTGAAAATTATTTGGGGGGCGGCAAAATGAGTCGTACTACAAACTGGATAAAACCCGCGCATTCCCCGCTGAGGGCGCTAGTGCGCTCACTATGTATGACGTTTCGGTCAGTCTCGCCGACGTTTTCGTAAGCACTTACTAAATATGCCTTAGCTGTGCTGCCTAGTGGTGGAAATGTGTGTCAAAATGAAATGACGATTCGCGTAGCGGCCTGTAATGATATGTTTTTGTTGTATTATTTTGACAGTTCAGCACATATATATTTGCTAAACTGATATTATCATAATATATATATTGCTGTAGAATACAACCGAACTGCGCGAATGGCATGAACCTGTCATCTCTATACCTTCAATATGGATAGAGTTTTCGTTCCAGGAAATAAATAAGAACAATACCTGCCTGATATGAATTATGACGACCGAATTTATGGGTAAATTTTAGATTCTCATACTAGATAATTATAATCCTGTTTTTCAATATATCAATAAATTAACGAATATTCATGTTTTGTGGGTCATGAGGGAAGTGTCGAACGCCTGTCAGCGTTGCGCTAGCCCCATCTATGCTTACTATAAAATACTTCAGGTTCGACATTATCTGAACCAATATAGGGAACCGACAGGGGCATGGTAGGCACACATGGTGGTATGTTTCACTGATGGATCTGGATTTCGTTACGGGGGTGCGGGCTTATTTTTTAGGGGGCGCCTTTTCCATCCGAAGAAGCACCTTCGGGTAAAAGTTCGTTGAGTGTGGGAAATGGGAGGAATGGGTGTAGGAACAGGGGGCAAGGGGCCATGACCCTCCACTTTCTATGAAAGTTTAACATTAATGTTATGGCAATGCATGGAAAGAATGGACTTCAAAATGGATTCCCCCCTCTCCACTTTTTGAGACGTTCCTACGCCTCTGATGGGAAGGATGGGTGCAATCGAGCTTCCCACATGCCGAGGACGTTCTCTATTCGGAGAAGCGTCTCCGGCTGAAAAATGTGTTGAGGATGGAGGGGGTGAAGGAGCATTCAACCTTCACGGAAAGATCGTGCCTTTGCCGAAGGGGGAATAATGCATGGGAAATAAAAAGGAAATAATGCATTATTACGTTTCTTTGTTTAGAGCCTTTACTACCTGAACAAGCAACCATCTATGTCGGAGACCTTCATCGGGTTCCCAAGGGGAGGGAGGAGGGTGGCCGTCCCCTAGGGCCCCGCTGGATCTGTTAGGTAGCTTGATGCAATTAGATGGAGATGTGCCCCGTTGTCATACAAGTGGGTAGAAACAAATGAAAAACGTTGAAAAATAGAACTTCGAAATGGAACACAGATGAACATGAATATGGAAGAAGTTAGGCAGAACTCCGCAATGGTAGAAGAGAACCTTCATGGCGATGCAAATTCATTTGATATGCACCAGAAGCCTGATCAGAAGGGTACGAGTGCCGATACTCGATTCGTACATGTTCCATCATTGTACATTTCGACTGTTGCAAAATAAATGTTGCCACCCATAGGCCTAGTCATCGGAACATAATTTCGTCGAGGGAGAGGGCGCAGCACATGAAAGCAATAAGCGGGCACAAGTGGATTGGGGGCATACCACTAGTATCTCATGTTATAAGTTTATATTATTTAGAGGTGCAAAGGCCACATGGGGAGGGGGGGGGGGTCATGCAAGTGCCCTCACAATGTCATATAAAGCTTCACCCCTGCCACCACGTATCGTCAATTCACTAAGCTGATAATTGCAGTACCACCTTGTATATCTCGTGCAGATGGTGCTACAACCTCCAGGTGTTTTGTCTTGCATACATTTGGAGAAGATTGTATCCGTTGAATTATGACCCTCGCAATGCTGATGACTCCCGAGTGTTAAAGTGGAAAATTGAGAGTGTATTCCAGCTCACCTCACCACACTAACAGACATTTCCTCGGGTAGCACAGGCAAGTCTTTCAACGCCAGATTTAACCCAGATTTTTATCAGTTGATTGTGATATGCTTCCATCGCTCATTCTCGCAAAACGCCTTACTTACCTCGGGACGACGAAGAAGAGGGAAATTCAATTTTCCTAAAGAGGAGAACGTTGCTCGGCCTCCAACCAAATGCAACCAGTGTAGCAGACGCAGAAAAAAATGCACTCCTCTTCACCAAATGTATTCCACAAGTTACAAGCATTTACAGACACAAAAGGTAACAGACGCAAACAGAACACATCAGTGCACACGCATATTTCACTGGCGGATCCAGAGGCGGGCGTGCACTGTGTGATCCCGTGCCAGGTCCAGATCGGTGAACGAAAATTTTCATATAACCGAGAAAAGTGCCGCATCGCAAAGGTTCATCCGTACCAACTCCAATCGGCCAAACGCCACCATCACGCCATCCCGCCGTCGGAATGTTTAGCGAAAGGTGTCCCCTGGACAGAAATGCCTTGAGCTGTTCGTGCATATCCTTCACTGCCCTCATCCCTGTTCTGGATCGACGATTCCACGGCAGACAATAATACTAAGCGAAGAATCAAATCAAATCAAGTAATCAAATGTTCGGTGAGAGGCCTCGCCCTCCTCTGTTGCATAAACCCTGGGATCAAGCTGCGAATTGGTCGAAAAGTCTCCCAACAGCTATCTGGATACAATATTAATTGGGTTCTTACGAGTGCTTATTTGCACCAACATGCAATATTCTCAGAGAAGGGAAAATAGGACGACTCTTACCACCTTCACGCCAGCTTCAATGCTTTCCAGGAAAGACACCTATACACAAAACCATCAAATGTGTGCAACACAAGGCCATCATTGATCCTGCAGCTGGAACGACGTGCTTCGAACATGTGCTAGGCCTGTGTCGAGGCAGTCGCAGCACATTAAAAACATCAAGTGTTATAATAGCGCATGCCAACGACATGCCAGTATACTTTTGTCGTGAAGTGGCCTGTCACAGCCTATAATTAATCTTTGTGAGCCCTCTCTTCAGTTGTGCACAAAATGACACCGCTGTCCCACCACCACCTGCTATCCCACTGCGATCGGAGAGGTGGTTGTCGGGCAGCAGCTAATCTGGCCAACCAGTTGGCACCACTTGCAGGCCCATGCAGCAGATGCTGAAAGCACAAAATATGATTAGACCTTGTTGCCAAATATTCTCCACATTCTGCAAATGGATACAGGTCATTGTATTTGGGCTGGCAGACCAGACACTCTGAATTGTGCTGACAGGTGTGCATTTGGTGCACACAGAATCCCAACTCTGGACCTAGCCCCAGTCAAGGTCATGACAAGGCTGGCCCCATATCACAGCCAGGTAGACCAGCATGGCTGGCCAATGGAGGGGAGCTTCCCATGTGCCTGCTGGCAACACATTCCATATCACCATCAACATGAGCATACCTCCAGCTGCCAACATCTGACATGAAACACAATCACATAATCAAACCACTTAGGTGCCACTCAATCACAAAGCAATCAGACAAATATCACACATATCCCCATTGAGATGGGAATGCTCGCCCATTTAGCACAGATCAGGCATATGACACCCCACTCCACCACAATTAAGACATGATGTCCTACAATAAGCTGCAATTGAGATTTTCACACTGTGCTCCTGACTGGGTTTGTGGGATGACGCACCAGTAAAAACAGTGTCTCAATCAGTGCTGTGGCACTGCATTTGGAGAGGTTCAGAGATCATTAGCATTCTTTTTAAGGTTTCTGAGTGGAAAGATGTGGTAATATGGTAGCAGGATTAAATATCCAGATTCTACCATCACCTATAGATCATCAATAACTTTCCATCATCATACAAACACCAGTTCCAAATTGGAAATGCTGGAGGCAAACCAAGGAATGTTACTAAACATCAAGACTGCAAAAGTATGACAAATGGCTGACAACGTACAGCAGCCATGGACAAAAATCAAATAGGAGATCAAATGCACCACCAAACGCAAACAAACATGAGGTAAAAAGTCAAAAGGCTTGATCAAGAGGCTTGCTCCCGACGCCGTCTATAGACAGACCGACAGACAGCTCCCGACGCCGTCTATCGCTCGCTCCCGACGCCGTTTATCACTCGCTCCCGACGCCGTTCATCACTCGCTCCCGACGCCGTCTATAGACAGACCGACAGACAGCCCTGACGCCGACTATCGCTCGCACCCGACGCCGTCTATCGCTTGCTCCCGACGCTGTCTATAGACAGACAGACAGACAGACAGACAGCTCCCGACGCCGTCTATCGCTTGCTGGCCGGCCCGGACGGCTGCACCGGCTTCGTCTATCGCTCGCTCCCCACGCCGTTTATCGCTCGCTCCCGACGCTGTCTATCGCTTGCTCCCTACGCCGCCTATCACTCACGCTGGCCGGCCCAGGCGGCTGCACCCGGCCATCTATCGTCGCCCGACGCCGTCTATCGCTCGCTGGCCGGCTCGGACGGCTGCACCCGGCAGTCCATCGCTCGATCCCGACGCCGTCTATCGCTCGCTCCCGACGCCTCTATCGCCCGCTCCCGCCGCCGTCTATAGAAAGACAGAGCGACAGCATCCGACACCTGCTTTATTGCCCGCTCCCGACGCCGTCCATCCGACGCCGTCCATCGAGACAGACAGACAGACAGCTCCCCACGCCGTCTATCGCTCGGCCCCCGGCGCCATCTATCGCCCGTTCCTGACGCCGTCTATAGACAGACAGACAGACAGCTTCCGACGCCGTCTATCGCTCGCTC